>WYDF02151815.1:0-11315 GCA_009867245.2 Adranes taylori
CGCCCGACGAACTGACACACTACCATGGGGACCGAACTAGTATAAGATTATCTAGCAAAACTGACCACCAGAGCAAATTATTATGCACCCGAAGATTTAGGGCCAGACTTTCAATTATATCAGAAACAATTTTATTTACTTCTTCCGGATTTTCCACCATTACTGTAGTAGTATAAATTAATTAAATGTAATGGAAATGTATTGTCAAAACATGTCTTAATTTGCATGAAAATAATATTTAACGTATTTTTCAGAATTTTAAAGAAAATATAGAAGAAACACCAGCACCATGTTCACCCATCGAGAACACTTTAGATCCTGAAGTCATAGATGTTGAGTATGTAGATTTCGTAGATCATAACAGCGTACAAAAGTTGACACAGTTTTTCGAAGCAAAATCATCAGAAGCGAATGAGAATCTAAATTCCAAAAGCACTGATAGTCTTGACAAATCATCATTAATTAGTCCAGGTTTACTTCAGAGACATTCATTTTTTGAAAGTCCGACGCATAGGAAATTAGCTGATGAACTCGGAAATGAATTATTATTTGAAGGTGAAGTGATTGAAATGAGTAGAGCAAGTGAAAATTTTGATGCTACAGATGATATTGATGACTGTAATTTATCTAGCGGAGGAGATATTTATAATGAAGTTGTTGAATTGATACATGATGAAAATGTGTTTGAAGAAGTACGAGAAGTAGAAGATATCGAAGAAGAAGCAAAATTAAGTGATTCAGAAATCCAGTCTGATTTTCCTGATACAATTGACCAAATAGACGACAGGTATACGGGTCTAAAAAATTTCATTCTTGATGAGCAAATTTTTTCTAGTAAAGAATTAGATAATAGTCCCTTTGATAAGAAAGTAGACATAGAAAACAGAAGCAGAAGTGGAATTGTAGATGAAAATCATATAGTAGATGACGAATCCATCAAGACAGAGAATGATCATTTGGAACCATTGTTGAACAGTACAATATCCTTAAAAGACGATGATTTAGAAGATAGTTTACATAATAATGGAATTGAGGAGCATGTAGAAGAGCAATATATAGAAGAGCAACATATAGAAGAGCAACATATAGAAGATCCTATTGTATGTGAAATTATGGATGTAAATAAAGAAGATAGTACAAAAAATTCTGATGAATTATCACCACAAGCTGAAGAAGGTTTACAGTCTGATAATAAATCATCTGATAATTTTTCAGTAGAAATTCCTGTAGTTTCTGATGCATTTGATGATGCAGTTGTAAAAGAAATACCAAAAACTGATACAGGAAAAGCACCTCATACAGATGATACAAAAGACGTCTCCATTACAGATCAATTTGCTGCTCTTTATAATGAATCTATCGATAAAGAAGAGGATTATAAAGAAGAGGCGTACGATGCATTGACCAAATGGGAGTTTCTATTGAAAGAAGTAGAAATCTGTCGGAAATTTGTCGAAGAACTCGACTCGGAATCGGAACTAATTGAAAACGATGATGTAGAAGAATACCTTTATAATACATTGATCCAGCTGGATAAGTTTGATACAAGAAATGCATTACATTTGGAGCAAGATAAATTAGTGGCAATCAAAAAAGTGTCCAGCTATTTGGATAAATTTAAGACTAATATTGGTTAAGAGATTAAATTTATTATATTACAAAAACTAATACTTTTTAATAAAAATAAATTATTATATTATGTAATTATTTTTGAAGCGAAATTTTAGCCTTCTACTTTCTCATTGAGAAATTCAAAACTGAATTTCTCAATAAAATAATCATTTTGAACCCCTTCCAAAATTATAAATTACAAAATGATTACATTTATTCAATTGCGAAATCAGTTTATATGTCTCATACCATCTAAAATAATTTTTCCTGTAACTTTGCATATAGGAGTTATTATGTAGGCCTTACATGTATATAATATGATTGTTGAACGTCGATTACCATGGGGACAAGTTGCCAAATGTAAAGTTATTAAGGGTCATATCTTTGAAACAATAAGAGTTAGACCCATCATGTGTGGTATCATTTTAAATAGAATTAGAACGGCTACCAAAATATAAAAAAATATTCAGGGTATTACTAAGAAGTTTTTGAAAAAAAAATTATTGCTCAAAATCGGTTAAGCATAATCAATTAAGCACACACTGGGAGGTCCCTTAGACTTACATACGTTCTCCAACTTTCATAGGAACTAAAATATTTATGGTAGTACACTTTTTTTCAAGGTCAAATTAGTCCGGTGCTAACATGTACGAGTTTTTTAAACTCGCTTAATCCCTTAAATGTTAAATTGTGATTTTAGAAAAAACTATTTCAAACAAAATCGGAGGAACTTTTTATATGCTATACAATAAAGTTTAATCGATTAAGAATGTCCTATCTGTTATTGTTCTTGAGAGATTTCAAAAAGTGTGTTAAACTTCAAACGTGGCAACACCGCTTCTTATTCAATTTGGCCACATGCAACTTTCTTCATTCGCCGCATAATACAAGGTACTATATGTGTGCAAAATTGCAGGCTCCTAATCTGAATACGAAATTTCAGAACAAAATAAATGGCTCCTGTCCGCCATATTGGATTTATAAAAATGAAATGAAAAAAACCGTTCTGTGGATTCATAGCCTACACCTGTCTACCAAATTTCATCCAGATCTGTGCCATAGGGAAGGAGAAATATTCTTGAACATGCATCCGTACGTACATACATACATACGTACATACGTACGTAGGTACGCACCTCCACCGAAACATCGAGCCTTCTTTTATTTTTTTGAGCAAGAAAAATCTTTTTAGAAAAAACTTCTTATATGTAAAACTGATTCCTATCACCACCCCTCTCCCCTCCCCCCTTTGAATTGCGTATTAATAGGCGCTGAGTCTAAGCTAATTTTGACCAGAAGTAGATAATGCTCTGATGTGATTGAAGTGCCGGCGAAACACTCTGGCTCAATAAATTGGATAAGACTTTCAGTGACCACTATATGATCGATAATTGAAAGGCCAATGCCACAGAAAGTCGATTCTGTATTTCTGATATGTTGTAGTGGAAATTGAGCGAAACAATTAGTAAGAATTTCGCCGTTTGACACGCGGTTGGAAAGTGAGCTCACGGTAGCCTGTGTGCTGTTGGATGGTTTTCTGAAGTGTGGAAGGAATGGGTTTCAAGGACGTGATGAGTGCCGTCTTGTTGGCGTTTACTTTGATGGTTTTCATCATGTCCTTAGGAGAGTTAGCTGTATGAGCTGGAAGAAGGATTTTGTGAGGAGTGGGAGTCTGGGAGGTTTCTTACGAGATATTCGTAAGAGGATTGTTTTGTGTGTTCTGAGGAAGTTTCCCTTGTTGAGGAGTAGGATGAGTTGGATGGTGGTGGTCTGGATGTTGCGGAGATTCGTGACGAGGAATGTCTTGCTGGTTGGTTTTTCGTCGCTTGGTGCGCGGTGCGTACATTTGCGTCAGGCGCTTAGCAGCGCTTGTTGTCTGCAGGTGCGGAGCCTGCAGGCGAGGTTTGTTTAGTGTTTTGCTTTTTGTCTTTAGGAGGCAATGGGGGGTCGCTTTGCATACGCCCTGATGGGGATTTGTTAAGAGTCCTGGTAAGCTTTAGTTGGGTAATCTCTGAATTTTTGGGGCCTCTAGAGGGCGACAATTGTTTGATGGTCTTGAAGGGACCGGGGGCTGGTAATTTTCGTGCATCCCCGGGGGGGCACGATTTGTGTCGTTGGACATTGTGATTGCCAGCGGCAAAATTCTATTGGTTTGGTGTTTGAAATTTATTTCAGTCTGTGACTGAGAGAATCAATTGATATATGTAAACATGAAATTAAGTTTAAAAATATGAGATTGAAAAAAAACTCAGTCAAGGACGAGATTTTTCCTATGCTCACTCGCCGTTTAGGTCCTAATACTCTAGAACGAACCACACGAGTGAGAATGCCCTACGACCACCAGCAGTGGCAGCTACCTTATAATTGGCCTCTTTCTTCTAAATTCTTTCTTCTTGCTTCTTAAGGCGGATACTAGACCATGCCGCTGAAATAAAAGAGAACAGAAAACAAATAAGAATTAAAGTCTTATATGCCTTCGTTAGAATTTAGTATTTAAAAAGCGTTTTTTATGTTAGCTTATATATCGCAGGTAGCTGGTAAGTTTTTCCGGTTCCTTCGCCTGTTCTTTATCGCTCTGCGTGATACTTCTGTTAATAAGCGTGCTTGGTTGCCTTCTGCTGTCTTTTCAGCGTGTCACTCCTCGCAGTGAGATTAATTAGCTGCAAGATATCTCTGTTAATTGACCTGCTCGATCGACTGTTCACGGTAGAATGAGGAAACTCCTTGGACATCGGCGAATCGGGAGTGGACGTTCTATAAAATAACCTTTAATGGCATAAAAAATAATAAAATATCTTGCAATATTATACAAACTCAACATTACAAAGATTTGGCATTCTCTTTACCGCGACAAAGTGTGATATACTAAGGGCTGTGGCGTAGCACTGCTTACATTATCAATAAAAGTCTTTGTTACGCCACAAGCACACATAGAGCTTCAATATAGCGTATGAGAGAAGAGAATGGCCAAAGGACGAAGCGCGTACATTTTGTATCGAGCGCTCACCGATTCTGTCACGGCACAGTAAGAAAGTTCAACAGCAGATGCTAGTGACCGCCATGTCAGGAAAGGTGTTTAGGAAGTAATAACAATAAATGCATATGTATGTAAAATCAGCGATGTCGGTGCAAGGCCATGCCGGGCTACGTGACAAACACCTAACTTATTGTCTAGGGCTATGTAGGCTTTCTTCTTATAGCAGCTACGTACAATGTCGCAATGACGCAGATTTTGCCCGCGAACGAGTTTTGGACGCTAATATGCAATATTTAATGTCTCTTATTTAAACCCTTTCCATGCATCGGATGTTAAACATATAAATTTTTTTCACGTTATTAAATTATATATGATTGAATTAAATTTAACTTGCCAATTTATATATTAGAGTATTACTTAGAATGTTAATTAATTAATTATTTGAATGAAGCATGGGACATGTAAATCCGATATCAATATGGTTCGAATGGGTTAAATAAAATTTTAGCATCCTGTTAGTAGGTGCTGTATTTTGTTTTACCATCTATTTTGTGTACGTCAATCAATTTGACACTAAATGTAATAACGACATGTTTGTAATATCATTTAAATTCTTCAAAAACTAAGAAATAATTCGACTACAATAGAAATAAATGAAGAAGATGGCTGAAATAATAATATTTATCACTCTTAGTATGATTGTACCAATCTTAGCCAGTACAGAAATGGAATGGAATTTTTATTATCTCGATACACAATTTAATGCTCCACCTATATCCACTTTTATAGTAGCATTAACAATAGCAGGTTCAATACCCATTATCCTATTTCTAAATCATTTCTATATAAGACTTAATCAAAAATTACCAATGATGATTATCGCATCCATAGTTTCACTCAGTATAATAACAAGCAAAGATAACACCTTATTAGATGATTATATTTCAGGGGATTTAGTATATTCAATATGCTATTGTTTCTTTCCAATCTTTTTCTTAAAATGTTGTTATAGTTTAGACTATAATACGTATCCGAAACTTTTACCGCAAATATTTTTAATTTCAACCGCTGGAATTGTTGCCGCTGCACTTTTAATGGGCTATACGATGCGCGTAATTATTAAAGAGAATTGGGTATCAGGTGGATTTATTTTATATGGAATGCTATTTGTTACAACGCAACCGAATTATGTTATTGTATTATTAAGAGATTTGGAAACCTATCGTAATCTCCAGCTATTACTCGAAGGTGAAACGATATTTTCAAGTGCTTTTTGCATCGCCTTATTTTCAGTATTTACTCAGATTATGGACTCATTAACTCAACCATGGTATTATTTTCTTCTTATTGTTTTTGTTACGTTTCTTGTTGGCTTATTTATGGGCTATTTATCAGCTAAATTGATTATTTTTATTATTCATAAATGGTTTATTGGTTCTTCTAAACATACATTATGCATAATGATTGCAATTAGTTGTATTATGTATTCGCTGTGTCATATGATGAAGCCTTATCCTTGTGCTGAGTTGGGTTTACTCGTTATTGGATTATATATTAATGCTGAACGTTCTAAATTTCCTCGTAATATGGACACTTATATATTGTCCTGTTTAGATATGATCATGTACATCCTTGATTCCTCTGTTTTTGTTGTGCTTATTTACGAATTATTTTCAACTATACCACATAGCAGTCAATCATTCCATATCCAATTAATGGTATTTAACTATATAATGACAGTTTCTGCAAGGTTCTTTTCCCTTTTTTTATTATATCCGTTATTAAAACGCATGGGAGGCGTTTTCGATTTTAGATGTTTGATTATAATAACATGGGCAACCGTAACAAGTAATACATCATTGATCATGATATGGCGTACGTTTTCCCATAAAATTTTCAATCCAATGGCGCAAATAATTATTGGTCATGCCTTGTTCAATGCATTAGCATGTTTGGCAATCAATAGCTTTCTAATGCCGCTTATGCTTAAAGTGACGGCAGTGTCTTTTGTGCCATCCGAGAAATGTTGGAATATGCTCATATGTTTGAAAAGTATTAAGGAGAAACAGGAAAAATATTACTATAATGTGAAACAAGATCGGTAACTATAAAATATATTTATCTAACATAAATTATAGAAGTATATAATACTATCAGTGGAGAAGGTTGCTCTCCAGCGTGACCTTAGCGAGAGGGGAATCTTTGCATGGATCATAGGTAAGGCGTTAGCTGACGCAGACTGCAATGACTCAAGCATCCAGACGCACCGCGCACAGGACGCCTAAGCCATATATAGCGTAGAGTGACCTTGAATTCGATGACCTTGAAGTTCGCTTTTAAAATTGAAGAAAAAGAATTGTGTGTGTGTGAGATGTGACGAAAATCTTTTTTGTGGCTTAAAGTACCATCAATAGCATTATGTGTTAAAAATTATATCATTCAAATAGCCTACGCGGCTTCGTTTACAAGACTCGATCGAATGGTTTGCTTCAGTTGATCAATTGCTGTTGGTTTATTGGCATAAATCAGCGGCTTAACGTAGTCTCTTAGAACAAAGTCTAAGGGCGTTAAATCGCACAATCTTGCCGACCATTCCACATCACCTCTTCTGGTGCAATATCTCCAATGTAACGCACGATGTGTGACACGTTGCTCCGTCTTGTTGGCACCACATGACCTCCAGGTCTATGCCATTCAATTGAGGCCACAAAAAGTTAGTGATCATGACCCGATAACGCTCGCTATTGACAGTCATCGTCTCGCCATTTTCGTTTCGGAAGATGTGTGGCCTAATGACGCCTTCTGACAAAAATCCACACCAAACAGGGTGCAATGGAGACTCCTGATATTGCTGTGGATTACTCTCTCCTCAAATGCGGTGATTTTGTATGTTCATGAAGCTGATTTTTCATTAAATATGAGTTTTTGTTAAAATTTGGATCCGCTTCAAACTCCTCCAGAGCCCAATCATCGAACTTGGACGAGGGTGCTGGTCTTGAGAGGCTTCAGTTTTGTGTTAATTGGATCTTATACGGATTCATGCCCAAGCTTTTCACACAATTCGCCAAGTTGAGGTTGCCAAAATGCCAACTCCTTGTGCACGATGAGTAATCGAGAGGTTCGGATCTTTAGCCACACTTTCACCAACAGCAGCACGTTTCGGCGTCGCGCAGGAACTGCTCGATCAGCAACCAAACTGCTTTGCTGGAATTTCGCGATAATTCTTTGAATTGTTCGCTCGGTTAGACGATCATTTCGGCCGCAAATATTTCGTAGCTCGCGAAAAGTTTAGCGAACAGAACACGAATTTTTATAATAAATTATTTTATTTTGTAATTATAGTCCCTTTAGCTTATCACTACTGAATAAATGAAGCAAAGGACTTTGCCATTGGTTAGGTTACTAGAGCTTTACTGATCTGATTACACTAGAGCCACATAAATTCAACTAGCTCTGCGTAGCCCAAACAACAAGGCGCTGCCACCTATCAACACGGGCTGATAAAATAAAATAAAGTTGCCTTAATACATGTATTGACAATGTTGAACGAAAGTTTACAAGCAGTTTAAATAAATATCCTTGCATATAAAAATAAAATAAGCAATGCCTTATAGTTACTAAAATCAAAGTGCAAATAGTCAAATAAATTCAATATATTTCAATTAATTATTCCAAACATTTACTTACACTTCTTGTTTGATCTGGCACACAACTTAATTTATAATTATTTTTATATTAACGCACAATGACCTTATGTGCCCAACCCGAATTATTTTAATTTACTTTGATAACTAAACCTGTTACCTTCCGATTTGATTATTCTATTTTTATCCATAAAATTTATATTTCTTTATTTATTTATTAGCAAGATATTGACTACTATATACTGCTAGGTCTCATGCCTACTTATTTAATTATTTTTCCGTTACTAGAACCTACACTTCAATTTATTCATGATTGGAGTAATTATTATTTTAATTTGAATTAATTCATAATTATATTTCCGCTAAGCTGAGTGACAGGGATTACTGCGGCCGATGCCAAATCTTAGTGCCCTTTAAAGCATCTTGTATGTTTTTTTTTTATTTATTTCGGAATCCCCTCTAACACGAGCGTCTAGACACGAGTTACCTGGGTGTATGCTTTATTAAATGCTCCTAGCTCTGATTAATGCGCCTGTCTGCGCGCATAGCACTTGTTTAACCAAGGACGAACATCGAAAAATTTCCATAAAAATTATATAATTTAAATTTTATTAAAGTAAATTAGTTTTATTTATTGGAAATTTAACAAAATTGCTGATTATTCCTTAAAGTATTTCAGAGTCGTTACCGCTCGATTGTTATTATATTTAAATCAATAAGATATGGAATGTTTACGATATATTTCACAAACACTGCTATTTGAACAGATGTATGTGTAATAAACAAAACAAAAGACGCATCGATGATAAACACTTTTTAGTGAATATGGATCAAAAAGGATAGCTAGATTTTCAAAATATATTTCATTGAACTGTAAATTTGTTATAAGATATTTTCTTTTAATGCCCAATTTAAACATTCCTATTCTTTCCATAAACTGCTTTATTATGCTTGTTTTTAATTTATTCTGTATATATTGTTAATTAATTGTAAGAATAAACGAGTTAAGTTTAGCGTTATTATTAAGTACCACACTTCTTTGTTTACATAATTTTTAATATCAATGAGTTTCTGCTGTATATCTTAATAGATTACGCAGTGCTCTAAATAAGCTTAATTAATATTTATTTAATTATTTCTTTATTAAATAATTAAATATTTGAACAATTAAGAGCATATTGGTAAACTAAACCAGCTAAATTTAAAGTTAACATCATGAATTCATTACTCAAGTTCAAGTTTTCTTGTTTAATTCAATTCCATCGTTTCTTCTAACATTCTTCCAAGCTGCCACAATTGCGGTAGATTTTTAATATTCATTCTTCCAATTGTTCACCACCAGTGACATGACACCAGTAGGTGATAGATAGTAAAGATAGATAGTCAGTGGGGCATTTTTGGTAAGCAGAACTGGCGATGCGAGATGAATCGGTCGTTAAGTTATTGTATCAAAATCAACGCATATCGGACCCCAACAAAGGCGTTAGTAAATGAAGAAAGCCGGATGGAAGTTGGTATCTGCCGAAGTTACTAGCCCTAAAAATATATAGCGCTTCGGCGTTGTACTTATACTTTACCGGACATATGACTAGGGAAATGCTCCGATTTAGGATCTATTAACCCACAACAACTGTGTAGGGCGGCTCGGAATACGTGTCCCACAAATCTGTCGGTCAATGAGGGACTTGAAGTGTTTAGATCAAAAGTTAAATAATATACAAAGAAGGGCCAGCGAAGTAGATATACAAAATATACCACCTCCCTCAAAGCTTTTATAAAAAGTTCAACTTACCACGTATCAGAAAATTATCGTCCCATATGTTTTAATTGTGGAAAACTAGGACATACCCAATTATCATGCCTTAGTGAAACATTTTATAGATTCCATTTTGTAGAATATTCTCAAATATTTAATTCCAAATTAGAACGATGACAGATCATTTCAGACTAATGACCGATGTTAATTGGGTTTTTCTGAAACAAATAACTACATTGGAGAATCCGTATCAAATGGCCAAAGATACATTATTAGAAGAGTTTAGTTGGCGTGCAACACGACTCGCAAAATGTTATGAATGCAACAAGGATATTGTAATTGAAGTGACGGAGAGAGAAAAAGCTGCAATGAAAAGGTATTTAAGTAAAATATTAGAGCCACAGGGCCGCCGCGTGCGGGTGTGCAGATTGTGCTTCCACACACGGACGCTTCATCGACGAGGCGCCATGATAATTTCTATAATTTTATGTGTTACTGTTAAGGTGACATTTGACACCCGGGCTCTCTCTCTCTCTCTCCCTCCTCTCTTTCTTTCTCTCTGTTAAGTACAAGAGGGAGTAAGGAGATTAGATCTTACATATAATTTGCTCAACGCATTGAACTAAAGAAAAAGAACAATACTATATATTTCTTCCTTTTCATGCTAATGCAATAGAGCCACTTTCTGTATATATGCTGTTAAACAAATGCTACGTTTTTCTTTATTTCTTCGCCACCAGTAGCCGGCTAGCACTATGCTATTGCTTAGTGCTAGCCGTCAGCGAATACAAATATATTACCTATAGTTGCCGTATAGAGCGGATGATTTCACAGATGATCCCTGTATTCACGGATTATATAGAGGGTGTTTCTCACGCCAGACTGATTTAATTTTTGAAATCACCCACGCACAAATTCGCTAATCTATTAAATTCCCGTTCATAATATTTGACTACAGCGTCAACAGCATTGGAAGAATTCACCATCAACTGACCCTGAATGCTCTGCAGTCTGTTTTTATTAGTCAATTTCACCTTACAACTTCTGACGCTCGCTACTCAGAGCTTTCTACTAATTTACCTCCCCTATACTGAGGATAATTCTATTCCTAATGAGGTGTTATGATACATTTACACTACTCTTAATTAAAATGACTTAAACCATCCAGTGCACAGTATTTGCTTTACGCCACTTATTTTAGCCGCTAGTGGGTACGTGAAGAACAAATTACTACAAAAAAGCATTAACCTAAATACAAGTATGTCTGATTTAAAATGCGCTAAAGGAATGGTAAGCGAGAAGATGTAATAATTCGCGTCAACAAAAA
>WYDF02151815.1:11953-22548 GCA_009867245.2 Adranes taylori
AAAAGGCAATAACCGAAGTACGAGTGTGTCTGATTAAAAGTGCATTAAAGAGTTATAAGCGTGAATATGTAATAATTGGCGTCAATAAAGAACAATAACAGAAATACAAATATATCTGATTTAAAATGCACTAAAGAAATTGCAAGCATGAAGATGTAATAACCCGCGTTAACAAAAAACAATAACCGAAATACAAATATGCTTGATTTAAAATGCACTACATGAATTGCAAGCATGAAACCGTAATAATTCGGCTCAACAATAACCGGATCACGAAAAAGGAATTGGTAGCGTGAAGAGTAATAATGCACGTGAACAAAAGGCAATAACCGAAGTACGAGTGTGTCTGATTAAAAGTGCATTAAAGAGTTATAAGCGTGAATATGTAATAATTTGCGTCAATAAAGAGCAATAACCGAATACAAGTATATCTGATTTAAAATGCACTAAAGAAATTGTAAGCATGAAGATGTAACAACCCGGGTCGACAAAAAACAATAACTGAAATGCAAGTATGCTTGATTAAAAATGCACTACTGGATTTGAAAACATGCAATGTAATAATTTGCTTAAACAACAGGCAATAACCGAAATACAAGTATGTCCGATTTAAAATGAGCCAAAGAAATTGCAAGCGAGAAGATGTAATAATTTGCTTTAATAAATAGCAATAACCGACATACAAGTATGTCTGATATAAAGTACATGAAAGGAATTGCAATCGCAAAGATGTAATAATTGACGTTTACAAAAAGCAGCAACCGAAGTACAAGTATGTCTGATTTGAAATGCACTAAAGGAATTGAAAGCTTGAAGACGTAGTAGTTCGTCTCAAGCAAAAAGAATAACAGAAATACAACTATATCTATTTTAAAACGCAAAAGGGAATTGCAATCGTAAACATGTAATACTTCGCAGCTAGAAAAAGCAATAACCGAAATACAAGTATGTCTGACTTAAAATGTGCTAAAGAAATTCTAAGCTTGTAAACGTAATAATTTGTCTCAACAAAAAGCAATAACCTAAATATAAGTATGTCTGATTTAAAATGCATTAAAGTAATTGTAGTCGTGAAGATCCAATAATTCGCGTTAACAAAAAGCGATAACCGAAATACAAGTATGTCTTATTGAAAATGCACTAAAGGAATTGTAAGCGTGAATATGTAATAATTCGCGTCAACGAAAAGCAATAACCGAAATACAAGTATGTCTGATTTGAAATGCACTACAGGTATTACCAGTGCGAGGATGTAATATTGCGCCGACAAAAAGCAATAACTGAAATACATATATGTCCGATTTAAATCACAATAAAGGAATTAGGAGCCTGAAGACATAAAAATTTGAATTAACAAAAAGTAATAACCGCAATGTCTTATTTGTCTTATTTGAAATGCACTAAAATTTGCAAGCGTGAAGATGTAATAATTCGCATCAACAATAAGCAATATAAAAGTATGTCTGATTTAAAATGCAATAAAGGTATTACACGCGTGAAGATGTAATTATTTGAGTCAACAGAAAGAAATAACTGAAATACAAGAATCTCCGATTTAAAACACACTAAAGGAATTGCAAGTGTGAAGGTATAATGATTCGCATCAACAAAAAGCAATAACCGAAATACAAGTATGTCTGATTTAAACTGCACTGAAAATTGCAAGCCTGAAGATGTAGTATTAATTTCATTCAGAGAAACGAATAAGCGACATACAAGTATGTCTGATATAAAGTACATGAAAGGAATTGCAATCGTGAAGAAGTAATAATTCGCGCAACACAAAACACCAATCGAAATACCAATGTCTGCAAAGCTCCAAATACCAAAGAACCAATGTCTGATTTAAAATGCACTAAAGGAATTGCAAGCGAGAAGATGCAATAATTCGCATCAACCAAATGCAATAACCGAAATACAAGTATGTCTGATTTGAAATCACTAAAGCAAGCATCGCAATACAAGTATGTCTTATTTAAATTGCACTAAAGGAATTGTAAGCAAGAATATGTAATAATTCGCATCAATGAAAAACAAAAACCGAAATTCAGATATGTCTGACTTAATATATGCTAAAGGAATTACAAGCGTGTAAATGTAATAATTTGTCTAACCAAAAAGCAATAATCGAGATATAAGCATGTCTGATTTAAGATGCTTTAAAGTAATTGCAGTCGTGAAGATCTAATAATTCGTATTAACAAAAAGCAATAGCGGATATACAAGTATGTCTTATTTAAAATGCACTAAGGGAATTGTAAGCTTGAAGATGTAATAATTCGTATCAACAAAAAGCAATAACCGAAATACAAGTATGTCTGGTTTGAAATGCACTAATGGAATTGCAAGCAAGATGATGTAATAATTCGCATCAACAAAGATCAAAAGAGAAATAACCGAAATACAAGTATGTCCGATTTAAAATACACTAAAAATTGCAGGCCTGAAGATGTTGTAATTTGCATCAAGAAAAGGCAATAACCGAAATTCAAGTATGTTTGATTTAAAATGCAGTAAAGGACTTTCAATTGCAAGGCTTAAGTAAATGTTCTGTTCTGAAACGTTTAGTTCATATAGTAATGATGAAGGCAGATTAATGTGACACTATAAATTAGTATATAAAATTTTAACTTATTCAACTACCTAGATTGATAGAAATAATGTAACATATAGTGGAACATAGGTTTTATATATAGGTTTTACTTATGCGCGAAAACTTGGATGGCAGCTCATATTCTGCAGAAGAATATGACCGGCCCTGGACGAACTTCCCTTTCACATAGTTGATATAGGGAATGATATAGAATTCCTAACTGAACTAATTTCCTTATCTGGTTTCACGGAACAAGGCGCTAATATTTCATTTGCACAAAGACATCTCTTAGCCGACACGGCGGCCCTGTGTACAGCGCTTCCATCGGTTTGTTGCAATCAATATTATCTAAGTGGAAGCAACAATGCATGAATTTAGTTTTCTAGTTTAACGACTTTCTAAAAAGATTTATTGGACTTTAACTCATCTTATTGCCAGTTCCCAACAGCCTGGCTGATAACGTTTTTATTCATTGCCTTTCAACTTGAATTAAATTATTTTCGATGTAATGAAACTAAAGATTTTATTTGTTATATTTCAATCTTTAAGGGAAGCTAGACGACGTGTATTGAAAGCAATGGATGTGGTTATGAACAAATATTACGAATCTGGAATTTTATCATTCTATTGTTTGGAATTAATAATGAAATCTATTAGTGCCCTTTTGGAGGAACACAACGATGATAAACTTAATACAATACATGATACATTGCATAAACTTTTAAAGATAAACGTAAGTAAGTGTAAATCTTTGCTTTAATTTCATTTTTGCTACTGTTACGTCTATGTGTCCAGCATGTTCACCATGGTCGTGTGCAGTCATAGCGGTCCCCAAAAAATAGGACCAAAGCCGGGTCCCAAAATTTTGTTTATTTAATTGGTTCTTTCAAGGCCATCGCCCGTTTGCATGATGCAATCTTCCTACAGCGAGAGAGTCTGTCCAGTCCATTTCGTAAACAAAAGATGTTAGTTACAAATGAAATATAATAATCTCAAATAGCGTCGTTAAAGTCTTTCTCTTCAATGGTGGTGTCTAATAGTTGCTAGTTGCTCGATTGTTTTATTTATAAATAACTATGATTTTCTGCCCTACAAGCGTTTAATGGAGCCATCCCTGCAGGACAAGCAACGTCAATTTCTCCTATGCCTGTTTCAGTAAATCCCGATCCACTGAGCCGATTTGTTAGTAGGTAGTGGTGGAATCTCAATGCGATGGTGGATGAGGTTTGGGAATTTCGCAGACCAAGCACAAAAACCAAGCTTTTGGGTGCCGTTGAATATGTTTGCAGTGAAATGAAGAGTCAGTTTTGGAGCATATCAACAGGATATAAGGTTTGTTTGATCTAGATCCAGACATTCATTTCCTACTAGCACTTGAGGATGACCGATCGGAAAATTACCAGTCTCACGTACCTACGGATATAGTAAATAAATATTTATAAATTTAATTTTTTCTCCAGACCATTTAATAAGTTTCGTATTACCTCATCTGCCTCCATAGAAAGCATCTCGTGCTACTAATGGCGTGTACAATAGAAGTGGATGGCATTCTAGAGTCTGTGCTAGCACTGGCTCGTTTAACAGTATTTTTGTAAAATTACATTCCCAACACTCAATCAGGTCGTAACCAAATTTTTGAGGTCCAGGTGTTGTTGCTTGTGCAGACTCAAATAATGAGTCGAACGTATCTGGAGCATATTTATGAATGTGTATATCTCGGTTTACGCTCTAAGGTTGAATGGCACCATGATAAATACTTGATTGGATTTTCACAATAACCATCAACTCGTATTCCAGCCGATCTCTCTTTCAAAGGAAAAGGAGCCTTAAAGAGACCGTCGTCTATCCTATGTAATGAGATATACCACAGAAGACGTTAACCTGGGTGGAATCTCTTTTGTTTTCAACTGTTTCAAGTGGGTGGTCTATTTATTAAGTTTCTTTGAAAAGTCGTTGCGTTACTATAATTTAAACATGAAACACAAGTTTTGTTTTCCATTATCTTTAACACGTTTTCTTTAATTATCATTAGTAAGTGCCTGGACTAGCTGGAGTCTGAGTCTTTTTGGCACACTCTATAAAGTGTATTGAGTCTAGCTTACCGCTTGCTCCTTTCAAACACAGCGCGGATTCTCGTCGCTTGTTTCTCCACGGCTAGTGGTTATTCTAGTTTCATCCTGTATACAGGCACGCATTCTCTTGAAACTGTTAAAACCATCATCGAGAACCGATTAATATCGTATCGCCTGTGAAAGCCCGCTCCACTGTAATAACCGAATTTGTTTTTGCACTATCTCGAAAAGGCTGAGCGCTTTCTGCTGATGACTCGCTATTCCAAGGATAAACGAACAATTGAATGTTGTCGGAAGAACCACGCTACGCAAGTGGCAGCCATTCAAAACTTACATAACTCCTCTTTCAATTTCATTACTTTGTTTGAGAACTGAAGCAATGCATCAAGAAACTCTTTTCTATATTTAAGTTGTCTGCTTTTTTTCTTTTATTTTAGAGTTTTAGACATTACGCAGAAAACAATAGCACTTGGGGTTTCAATTAATTTATTTTGAGCATTCTGACTTCTTGAATTTCTTCGTTGAAAATTTTGTGTCTAATGCTAAGGCCAATCTAATATATGTTTATCATTAATCCTGTATCTTTCAAATAAAATGTTGCTGTGAGATGTTCCGAAGGTAAGATTCAGACACGTCGCCTAGCCGCCTGTACCTGTTCCAAAATCGCTCTAAACAGTAACCGTTCTGCGATACCGGTATTTTGTGGTCAATCGCAAATAGTTTTTGCGTTTGGCAGTCATCATTTAAAAATCAAAGATGACATACGACAGGGCATATCCAGTAAAACAAATTAAAATCAACTTGCACACGCGCTCAAGGTACATATCAATTTTTATAGGAATGATATTATCAACAAGCGCTTCAATATTTTTAATTTTAATATTTTGAAATTTGAACTGAAAACGTCTTATAATTTTTCAAATTTTTTTTTTTTAATTTTGGTTGCTGACGTCTTTGAAAGCTAAAGCTAAATACACCCTTGCATTTTTCGAATTCTTAGATTTAAATGCTAAAAAGGTGATTTAGTACAATTCGTAAAATAAATTTTATAGCAATATGAGTACTCTTTTTCTTGGATTTTCTATCCTATCATCATCATCGATCTTATGGACATTACAGTCGTACAATGTTTGAACATTTTCCAGTGTGCATACGTAACAGCTATATTCATCATGATGTGTACAAAGAGGCGACATTAATTTCAACAGTTGTGGACAATCATTGCATTTTTCCAAATTTATAACTTGTATATCTTTTCCTATTCGTTCTTTATCATATTCCATCAACGATTGTAAATATCGAAATTTATATTCACCTTTCACGCTAATTGTATCTATGTTTTCATCGGGAAGATGATTTTCTATTAAGTCATCTTCCATTTCCGATAAAAGCATTTTACCTTTCGAATATCGCATATGATGTCGTTTCAGATATAAAGCTCGTTCTTTCAAATCACTTTGTAGATGATGCCATGGAATGGTAGGTTTCAGAAGATTATAATGTTTTATAACTAATTAATTAGGTGTAGACAGTGGAACATCAGAACCTTATACATCCACAATAATATAGTTATGCAACATTTTGAATGTGTGTATTTCGACTGAGATGATCAAATCACGACTAAAGTCTTTTTACTTTTAAAGTTATCGAAATATGACACATGCAATACTAGATCATGTGATCGAAGATTGGAAGTGTACTTGGAACGAATTAAAGATAGTAACGAAATATTTCTTTCAATTTATTGACTTCCGCGGACTCCTTTCAAACGCAGCGCGGATTGTCGTCGCTTGTTTCTCTACGACTAGTTATACAACCATCGTTAAAACCATCGTCGAGAACCGATTAATATCGTATCGCCTGTGAAAGCACGCTGCACTGTAATAACCGAATTTGTTTTTGCACGATCTCGAAAAGGCTGAGTGCTTTCTGCTGATGACTCGCTATTCCAAGGATAAACGAACAATTGAATGTTGCCGGAAGAACCACGCGACGCAAGTACCTCTATGGCAGCCATTCAAAACTTAGATAAATCCTCCTTCAATTTCATTACTTTGTTTGAGAACTGAAGCAATGCATCAAGAGTACATCCTGACGCATTTCTATATTCAAATTGTCTGTTTTCGAAATTGTTGGCATATCAAATATTTAAATATCACTTGTTTAACGTATAGTTATATTTTCTTTTAGAAATTGTCGTTTGTCCTTGAATATTGTATAAAAAAGTTTATAATGGTCAACAGAGAGATTCCAATACCAAGAAATAATTTTAGTCGAGCCTGCTATAATATTCATCATCATTGTATCGTATTAAATATGATGCGAATCTGCACAGTGTGTATTCTATTTACATGGATCATTTACAGACTTGAAGGATTTACTGTTATTGGCGATTATGGACTAGTATTATTAATCCTCGATGGATTTTCAGTGATTTGTATGTCTGTAGAGTTTTTCCTAGCGTATTTTTCATATCCTTTAAGAAGGAGATGTAAGAAATATTTTAGGTAAGTATTTCTTGTCATTGGACTTTTCTTCATGTAAGGATTATTTTCACTTTTTGGGTGTCGAAAGAATCTCGACTTCAGCATTTTTTACAAGATGATGCCATATACGATGATCAGATTCTTTATTGGTCACGTGTCACGTAATGGTTCTCTAAAAATAGAATAGGTCATCCAATAGTGACGTGCATTTTTGGTTTTTTCAACATTAGTTAATTCAAGGTGTCCAGGATTAGTGCTTTTTGTTTAATCTATTACCTTATTGCTAATTCGACTTGAGCATATGAACAGCGAAGAACGTGCAGAAATAGAAAACCTTTGTTTAGAATATAAAGGCATTCTATTATCCAGGTATTCGTTTACCTTTCACTAATCAAGTCAAGTCAAACATTCAATTGTGTCATCTAATCCAAACCCTCTTTATAAAAAATCGTATCGTTTACTTTAAGCTCATAGAGAAGAAGCAGAAAGACAAATCAATGCCCTGACTAGATTATTGTTGACTATTATGCTACTTCATTGGGCAACATTTACTCGCTGGTGGAAAAGATGGATCTGATCAATTAATTACAAATTACGACTTTGACATGCACGACATTCCATCGCTAGTCATAGCGAAGATTCAATTAAGAATTGCGTCTTCTCATTATGAGGTTAGATTGGCCGTTTATATTTGAATTTTGGCGGAGAGATACACTCCTTGCATCTCATGTGTATGTGGTGGCACTCTACGTGATCAAAATTGAATTGTGACAGCTTTCTGCTCAAATTCTCCAAAAACGAAAATAATAAAAACTTTCTATTATAACTAGAAATGTTAGAATCAAAGCATTTAGGATGACGGTTAAAACCGTTAAAGTAAGTTTTTCTTGCAATTCTCTGGATTCGCAGAACAAAATAATAAAATCCTCTCTCAAAAATCATATACGAAAGTAAGAAAAAGTTTAGATAAACAATACATATTTAGTTAAACACGTACTTGCCCACATCCCGAAGACTTTCGACCCTTAAACTCAAAACTCCTAATCAAAATTTAAAATATGGCTAAATTCAATCACGGTTCAATTTTCAATGACCAGTGCTCTAGTGAACTTGACTAGAATGTACTTCTTAAAACATCAAACTATACTTGAATTTAAATAATACAACAAACATGATATAAATAGTTTTATTTATTGTTATACTATACAAGAGAATAGAAATAACTTAGAAACTTTTTCCGGGGTACATTCGCCACTGCCCCAAAAAATATTCGCCCCGAAATATAAATATGCGAGGTGAACAGAAAGCGTAATATAAAAAGTTAATTTTATACAGAATATTTATTCTATCGAAAACGTATGTATGATCCGCGTATAATATATAAAGATTATATTTATATACGTTCGTTAAATTCAATATCGAGCAAAATATAGCTGAAGTGCCATGGTCGCTACATCTCAGAGAGACATCTGTGTAACTTGGTACAATTAAAACAACATTGTATATTAATTTTATATAAATTTTAGGATACACTGGAATGTAATCGACGCGATTTTCTTGTTATATATGCAACCAGCTTTTATAATAAAAATCCTACTATACATGCATTATTTGCCAAAATCATATGTGAAGACTTTATACGAAACATATGAAAATATAAAGTTAGTTCGCATCTTTAGATTAATAAAATTTTTTTTACTCGTTTCAAAGAGACTACTGGATCGATATTATGATAACAGATTATCATTGGCTTATGAATATGGAAGAGTAAGTTGATTATTCAGTATAATTGAAGGTGTAAATCTTTGTGATTGCACCACCAATTTACTTGTTGCCGATATTATAAGACTATTTGGCGCAGTCGAAAATTTTGCTTCCATTCCTCTATATTGTAACCATGCAGAGAAACTTTTATGCTTCCCTTGCATATTGGTTATACCACGGATAGCATTTCCAATACAATTGTGTACAACTATTTTGTCTTGTTTGAGTATTTTAGTCATTAATTCACAAATATTGCTGCCAGCGGACAAATCGTATTTAACATAATCAAAAAGTCTTTCTTTTATTTTAGAGTTTTAGACATTACGCAGAAAACAATAGCACTTGGGGTTTTAATTAATTTATTTTGAGCATTCTGACTTCTTTAATTTCTTCGCTGAAAATTTTCTGTCTAATGCTAAGGCTAATCTAATATATGTTTGTCATCTAATCCTATATCTTTCAAATAAAATGTTGCTGTGAGATGTTCCGAAGGTAAGATTCAGAAACGTCGCCTGGACCTGTTCCAAAATCGCTCTAAACAATAACCGTTCTGCGATACCGGTATTTTGGGGTCAATCATAAATAGTTTTTGCGTTTGGCAGTTGTCATTTAAAAATCAAAGACGACAGGGCATATCCAGTAAAACAAATTAAAATCAACATGCAAACGCGCTCAAGGTACATATCAATTTTTATAGGAATGATATTAGCAACAAGCGCGAAATATCAATATTTTTTATTTTATTATTTTGAAATTTGAGCTGAAAAGCTGAAAACGGCCAGCAATATGCGCAAATTGACACTGTTGTTCCGCGACCAGCGACCAATCGACCAGGTACAAGCGATCTGCGACATGGTCTAGTAGCCTCGGCTTTGACGCGGACATGGTCTTATTATCACGGCAAGCGGCATGGTCTAGTAGCCGCGGTTTCGATGGGGCCAGTGACATGGGCAAATTGCCGAGACCTTCCGCGGCCAACGACATGAACTAAATCAATCGGCGTGGTCTAGTTGCCGCGGCGAGCGTAATGCCTACTTACCCCGGCATTTCGCGGCTAGCGACATGGTCTAATTGCCACGGCTTTTCCGCGACCAGCGACCAGCGGCATGGACCAGTAACTGCGGCTTTGACGCGGGCAGCGACATGAGCTAATTGCCGCGGCTATTCGGCGGCCAGCGATATGCTAAATTACCATGGCTTTACCGCGAACTGCGATTTGGGCAAATTGCCGCGGCCAGCGACATGGTCTACTACCCGCAGCTTTGCCAGGGCCAGCGGCCTGGTCTAGTTGCGCGGTTATGCAGCGACCAACGACATGCTTAATTACCCCGGCTTTACCGCGGCCAGCGTCATGATCTAATTTCCGCAGCTTTGCCGAGCGACAAGTCTAATTGCCGCCACCAGCTCTGTCATTGCCGCGGCTAGCGGTCGCGTGTTGCAGCACCTTCTAGTGGCGAGTTACAACGAAGTGGATAGCATAATAATATTCTTTGTACTCAAATAAATAAGTATATAAATGTTCATCGCGATCGGTTGAATGGTGTAGAAGTTGATATGTTGCAGCGCCATCTAATGGCGACTTACTACAATGTGATAGGGTAAAACCTTCTCCCTGAAAAAATACATATATGTGCCAAGTTTCATGATGATCGGTTAAACGGTGTCGATTCCATTCTATAT
>WYDF02151926.1:0-22547 GCA_009867245.2 Adranes taylori
GTTCAAACGGATAATTTTATTTAGAAATTGAGTTTTATAAGTAGAAAGCTGAAATTTCGCTCGCATATTATATCTTATATTTTACTTCGAATTAAATTAATCCATAGTCTTCAACTGTTATAAAACGCGAGGTTGCTACATTTAAAGTTATAAATTTTTCAATACACCTCAGAAACTATAAAAGATAGGATATTCGATTATAATTTTTTTTTGAAAACTATTGTAATTTTTATTAAATTTGTATTGAAAGTTTCTTTAATATTTAAGCGATTAAGCGAGTTTACAAAAACACACGATTAAACATAGGAATATTGTCACGTTGAAAGAAAATTACACTACGTTAAATATCTCGATTCCTATGAAAGTTGAGAAAATGAAATTTAGGAAACAAAAACACTATGGGACCTCAATTTTTCAGTCAGGACCGGGGGATTTATGGGTTGGCGAATTAGCAAATCAGATTGTCCTCTTAGAAATTTCACAAAAGTCGGCAAAGCGACGCCGTCTGCGCCGAAGGCAAATTTAGGGATCGGGAATTCATGTGTTGGGAAATTCGTGCATAGATAAATTCAAGGCAGTCTGTAAGGACCCAAGTACAGTTGTCCTCTGTAATTAAAAAAAATTACCTGCTTGGGTGCAATGTCCAACTCCGATTTCATCTGTGTTTTCAAAACATTTTTGTCGTTCTTTTACTGTGCACCTATCTCGTTTGTAAGTTCTGTTTGAAATGAAAATTAATCTGTATAGATAGAGCATTACTCTTGAAATATTTTTCAAAAATTGACCGATCAAGTCTTCAAATTCGGAGTACATTTTCCATATTTTATATACTTACCGTTCATTCTAAAATAAAATATCAACCCTCATAAACATTATAACGGTATATATATATTATTGCTTTTGCCACAGGAATGATATATGTAACTTTTTTTGTTTTAGTTCTTTAGCATATAAACTCTAAACCTTGGTTAATCTCGAATTGGTCAAGTGTTGAAACGTGTTATATCTAAAACTTTGTTTAAACTTACTTTGAAAAAAAAACGCCCTAAGTCTGGAAAACTATAATTCGTCCTGTTGTCCACTCCTAATATCACTGATATAGTAAAAGATGTACTTCCTCAAATTATTCGCATTTAATGAAAAACAAATGATATATACAAACTAAAACACTATGCAAAGAATTAAATTTAAATATCTGAGAAGGCCTTGAATGAGAGAAAAATGAAACGAACTCTAATCGCGCCGCGTCTTTGTGGCTGGGCTGGTTTTGGTTTGCTTTGCATGCTTCTTTTCGTCACGGCTTACATATCCAAAACTATCATAATTATTAATTACGCTTATTTAAATATTCTCTAGCAGGTAAATTTTATTATATTGTTTCAATGCTTTGCATTATAACATTAACACGAAAAACAAAAACAAAAGCATTTTAAAATGCACTTAAATTTCAGATTTCACTCATTTTGTATTTTATATAACATCAGTATATTTAAATCAAAATGGTATTTACATCTATTTGGCAATAAAGAAAAGTGGCTTTAGCCTATAACTGTTGATCGGCGGGAAGTTAGTCATAAATATCTCAGCCATATTTCTAACTTTAAGATTGACTTGAAAGTTTGCGAGCATAATTGGCGCCCGGGGCATAATACCTTTATGCCATAAATAGATTGATGAAATATTGTTGATTATTTTTATTTTGCTTTGAAATAAAAAAGATACGATATATTTTTCAAAAATAAACAACGATAATACCGATTACAAAACAAAATAAATCGCGAACGCGATCGCCACCCCATCTTTCATATACTGCAAGTCATACCTTTCATGATATTTCGCATAAAACAAAAATTGAACCTTTTGGTTTTGGCTGTCACCTTATAACTCATCTATTAAATTCAATTAGCACAATAGTTTTAGGGTAAATTTAATAAAACTAGCGTAACTTATAAATCACCAACCCATGGATTCCCCTGGTCCCCGTACTTGCCTACGACGCGGACAACTTCGCCGTGGCCTACGGCCGCTCTCACTTATTATTTCCCCGTGGCGCGGACAGCTCGGCTGTCCGCTTTGGAGCGACCTGCGGTCGCTCTTGATGCAGTTTTAGAAAATTCCTAACAGAGCAGAGTTGAAAACGCAGATGAAATCGGAGTTGGACATTGCACCAAGCAGATAATTTTTTTTTTAATTACAGAGGTCAACTGCACTTGGTCCTGGCTGTAGAATTATAATCCTCTACGACAGTATGTCAAAAATGAATTATTCGCAAAAATTCCCTATAGTTCTTTGTTCAAAACATCATGCACATTGATCCTCAAGCACTATTTGCTTTTATTAGGCAAATATATTGGTTTGTAGACTGCAATATAAAGAAAAAACTATTTTAGTTCACAGAGAATCATTCCATGAATTTTTATGTGATAAGCTAAATTTCATCACAAATATTAACAGATTTTCTGACAGTTCCTGAAGAATAAATTATGTGAAATCTTAACTTGAGCTTCACTACAGCTGAAGCTGGAGACGTTGTTTAGAGACAAAACAGTAATTTAAATTCTTGTACTCGACTTTTCAAAGCATTCAACTCCAATATCTTTGGTAATATTAAAGAAACTTTTTATAATTAGGTATGTAATCATTTAATTAAGGTTCTTGAGGAACATGATTTCTACTCATTATGCGGTTGAATATAAACTTGGCGGACAACCTAGTTGTAAAAGCAATTAATTAAATTTAAATACAGATGCAGAAATCTCTGATAGAATAGGCATTTTGTCAATTAAAAATAGACTTTTAATTTGCTTAAACAAAAAAAAAGTGATTTGTCTATATAAAACGGTTTTTTATTATAGAATTACAAACTCCATGTAAATTAATTCAATTAATTAATTAGCATATAAATTATCCTTTATTATCATACAAATTGACCAATTAAATTTAATTCAATAAATTAATAACGAGAGAAAATTATATATGTTTAATCCCAATGCATGGAAAGCACCTAAATTCGCGAGAGCAAATGTTGCATATTTACGTTCAAAGAGGTATGCATGCCATGACCTCGTATGCGAAACGCGAAATGGTTAGTAAGAACACATACATACATGCCAACATACATACATGCCAAGTCGCGAAAAAAGTCACTCACACTCAGGCCGATATCGTTGATTTTAAATACAAATGCATTTATCATTATTATTTTCTTAGGGAAGAATAAATGATGTCTTCGCGTCTACAAGCTAGTTTTCCTATTGGCGGCTTTTATAATTGATAGGGTAGCCCTTTAACAATTCTTCGCTTCCCTTTACTCTGCTTGGACAACAACTTGTGCTTTCATAGAATTTCGAAGAGGAGACAATACAATATTGTTCCTTCCCAACGAATAAAAAAATGCTTTTCATTGATAGTAGCTTTACACTTCCTAAAGATTTTAGTAGTCCAGCTGACCGCCGGCAGCAACTTCTCCGCTAATTTCATATAAAAGAACCCATTCACGCCATCGTTAATTACACGCATTTTGGATCTTGGATCTGATCGTTTAAGAGTGAGGACCTCGCACGATCAGATCAAAAATAATTCACCATTAAATGACCAAACTTATTCCTGCACAGCCAGCAGGATTGGCAGTCTTCAATCTGATTTGTTCAAAGTAAGTGCTAACGACAAATCGCTTATTCTACTTAAATTAAAATTTAAGTCAACTCCAGTCAATAATACAATTTTATAACATGAGGTCAGGTATACACAAATTACATTATTTAATTTCCTAAATCTTTCGATCTCTTATCGACATCATCTAATCTTAAATTCTGTTCTCACACTCATGTCAATATTTCATAAACCTTCCTTGTATCTACGCTGTCAATGGGACCAATGTCAGAAGAATAGGACGCCCATCGACTGGCTCATCAGATCAACAGAGATCACAGAGACAATACACCAGAAGTCTATCAAGCAGCTCTGTCCACGCGCACCACGTATGCTGATAAGACATACCCGTTTCATCCACTCCAAGGAGCAGCGAGCAGACCCTACATCACCCTCTGTTCACCGCTACCACCTACAGCTCCAGGCGATGTGCCATTGCCCGCACACCCGACAAGGAATGGCTCTATAAAGTAACTCATGAAGAACATCACTGACGATTATTCCGCAATTACTTCGGCGCGAATAAATCCTACAAACACAGCAAATTCATTTTCTTCCGTCAAAAATTATACATCGTACCATCAACAAATTATCTCAACCATTTTCATATTTTCGTCATGTTAACTGGTTGGATCAACCTACAATATCTTCGTTAACATTCAATCCTACCGATGTCCTGGAGAAGCAGATGAAAAGCCAAAATTAATCAAGACAAATTAAAATTATAAATCAAATTATCTTTTGTCAGTGGTGGAAAAAAAGGGGGGGGGTCGCCCGCCCCCCCCCTCCCAAGACTCCAGAACAGCAATACTCAATCTGCGGCGTTGTTATGTGTGTAAGGCCCAAACCACTATTATTAGGAAGAAGATGTGTAATTGTAAGTACATTTTTTTTAAATACATATAAGGTATGCATTGCTAGTATTTTGAAAACGCGATTGGGAATAGCGAATTTCTAACCCAACCGTGAACTATCTCATGCAACAAGCATTTTATGTTACAAATAAACAGAATATAAATGAAAGCAGTATTCTGGTCATAAGAATAACCTCAATTCTGCTTTAAAAACATAAATTCTGTTACATTTTCTTCCATTTTTTATTGATGAGTCGAAACAATCGTTAAGTGGATTTAACTGCTTATATAACTGAACCACATACTCAATTGTAACTTTGACTTGAAAAAATATTAGACCCAGTAAGATTGAGCATGCCTTGTAAACAGAAGTAGATTAAGGGAAATGCGCCTCGGAACCAATATCGTAGGAAAGTCGTATAACAAGGACCATCAAAATATATAAATATATATATTTGTGTTAGTAAAAGTGTTAGTGATAGCTAGGTAAAATAAAGTGTTAGTAAAAAGTGTTTTAAATTTTTTTTTATTGCTCAAAAGCAGCTTCGTATATTCAATTACTTATTGATCTCTTTTAGTCTTACTTATTTAAGTTACCCAAGTTTCATTTTTCCAACTCTCATCGGAAGCGGGATATATAAGGTAGTACATTTTTTTTCAATGTCAAGTTATTCCCAAGATTGCGTGTCCGCTTTTCATAATTCCCTTAAATATTAACGGAACTTTCGGTAGAAGAACTTTAAAAAATTACAGTAACAATTTTCGAGAAAATGGGCCGCATAGTTTCCAAAACCAAAAACATGCTGTGGATATGTTAACTTGTGATTAAATAGCACAAAGTGTTTCATATAAAAACGAAAGAGTTTTAGATAGCCTATACAATAAAGTTTATTCGAGCTCAGTCTTTTTACAGTTTCTCAGATATATCGAACTTTAACTTTAAAAGTGGCAATGTTGCGATAGCAGGCAGAAACTTGGGACTAATTTCATTAAATGCATAATACAAAAGGTATATGTGTGATACCGGATTATCATTAACTCACTTAATTAACAATTGCTACAAGCAATTCTCTAATTTATCAATTCAATGAGTAATCCTCTAATGTAATATAAATTGACTAATCAAAACTAATTTAATTTTTCAAACCAAATTATAGTAATATTAATATAAGTTAATATTATACAGACTTATTACAGATTTTGAATCACAACCATGATTTTAATACTGCAGAAAATACCGAAACTTTGCATATTCACAGAATAAATATTTAACACACCATTTAGAACAAGCATATATTGTAAACAACATTGATTCAGGTAACTTGCCTAATATTCAGACAGATTTCAGTAATTTGGATTTGATCAAACGATTACTCAATAATACCTTCAATTACATTCAATTTTGGCAACCTTAGTAATTTTAATCTGAAGTTGTATATATTTTACTTGTTGCTTTCATGCAATGATATATGTATGACGTGATTTAATTCTATTTGCCTTCCTGTTTGAATTATTTCGATTAATTTTTGGCAGCCATCATTCTAATCATGGGCGGCTCCAGAAGGGTGGGGACATTGGAGCCATGCCCCCGATTTAGGTGCTTTTAAAAAATATGGGATTGGATGATTTTTTCCCCGATAATACTTTTGTCTTGGGCCCGACTACAGCTTAATCCGTTACTGGCTAAACATCGCTTAATGTTAAAGACAGTATCAATGGGCACGTTCAGCGAATGCAACAGTTGACAGTCATCAAAAACACGGTACGTTTTGATCATTAGTAAACAGTTGCATGTTCGCTGAATGCTTCTGCTGCTTGGCCTCGATCAGCTGATAGCTAGGTTATCTACATTATAGTCGTATCATATCGTAAATGTTTGTAAAATATTAATGTCTATATCGTCTAATAAATTAATTACAATGGATGAAAAGTTATTAGAATACTTTCTGTCTGACGACTTATAGGTAACTAACACCATTATTGATGCTATAGCCAATGCACCTGTAACAAGACATTTTTCCTGAAATAACAGTACAATTAAGGATAATGTCATTTGAACACATTATATTAACTATTATTGGTAAATCTAACAGCAAATATACCCAAAAAAATTTAAGGTTATAAAACAACCTTGACTTTAGCATAAATATTTACCGCTTAGTAAGTTGCCAATTAGCGCTAACTCTTGTCAAAAAATAGATCAATTTTGATCCTTAAATTTCTTGGTCGAAACCCTAGACTACCTAAAATTCCCTACAAGAAGTGTCCTTCGAACCACGCCTTTTTACCGGCCGACGCCGTCAACACGCCAAGAGCAACTTCTTCCAGAAAATTCGAATAGAAGGAGTCAGTCAATCTAGCATTGCTCAGACGCATTTTGTGTTGATTCTTGAGTGAGCAAATTCGCACTTTTCAATTAATATAAAACACCATCAAATTATCAAACTTAGAGCGAGCATAAAATCGCACTCCAGAATCTGATTTTGTCCTAAGTAAGCCTTACCAACAAATTGTTCATCTTTATTAAAAATTTAAAAATCAACTCAAATCAATAATGATTCTAAGCACATCAGGTCAAGTATAAAATTAGTTCTGTCAAACCAAACTGCTGAAGTGAGAAGAAGAATTGGACTTGGCTGGGTAGCTTTTGGAAAAGTCAGGACAATATTTAAGAGCAACATGAACAACAGCCTGAAACGAAAAGTGTTCGATTCGTGTGTCCTCCCAGTTCTCACTTACGGAGCTGAAACTCTCACATTGACTAAGACATCATCAAGCAAATTGAGAGTAGCACAGAGAGCAATGGAGCGTAGTATGCTTGGAGAAGAAAAGGGGAGGCCTACATCCAGCAGTGGATATAAATGGGCTGTACAAGAAGAAGAAGAAGACATCAGGTCAGGTATAAATAGACAATCCTTCATAATTTTTTGCTTAAGTACTTCATAATAATTAAGAACAGCGAATTCTAACCCAACCCTGTATAATCTCATGCACAAGGAATTTGTATGTTGCAAAATAAACAGAATAAAATATAGAAAGCAATATACTAGACATAAAGTAAACAAAGTACAATCCTGCTTTGATAAGAACAATTCTGTAACATGTGTACAAAATTTCATCCTCCTAGCTTAAAAATTGAAATTTTGATTAAAAAATGCCGCATAACCACCACCGGGATTTAAAAAAGAATAATTGCGCAAATATCGTGTGCATTCTGCATAGCAAATTTCATCTATATCGGTCCAATTGTTTAGGAGTAATCTTTGAACAAATCCATACATACGCACAAACATTGAAAAATAAATATTTCTTTAAAAAATTTAAGAATACCTTCTTTGTGCGTTAAGTTGTTCCTTATTAAACCTCCTTTAAATTATGTATTCACGGATTTCCATGAGATAAATACAAGAGATGTTAAAAACAATAAATTAAACTAAAAGTAAAATATTTGCACAATCCCATGCACATACACGACAATCAGAGTCCTAGAAAAATGTATGCACAGAGATATCCACATCTATACAGCACACATCGATAAAGTGTAAAGAATCGATAATATATTTTGATAACAAAATAACATGGCGATTGCTTCATATATGAACGTACCAACCAATACACTCGACCATTTAAAATACATATCTACCTACACATGTACAAACACAGAGGACTTGCTTATATTATGCTTTCTGTTGATTTGTACGTAAAATATATAACTATTTCCGTCTCACTTCTATACCTAAATTTTAATCACGCCGTTTACCGTTGCAAAACAAAGACGGAAAATGTAATTTCAACAAGGCTTAGAGTTCTAGAACGTCATTTATATATATCTATATATATATATATATATATATATGTATATATATAAAACAAACACCAGTTCAAAACAAAATGCATTATTATACATTCAATTGCAGAAGCTATTTAAGAGATCTATTTTAGTTTTTTTCATTTTTACATACAATGATATAATTATCTATTCTTATTTTAACAGTAACTATTAATTATTTGAAAACTTAATTGTAAGGTACATATATTGAAAACTCTGCTAAGCAGAATCAACAACAGACGATTGAATCATTGCAATATCTCCCATATTTCATAAATGAGAATTCGCACTTTTTCGGGCAGTGCCCAACTTAAATTGAATTTAACAACATACACGTACTTGAATGGTGAAAATGCAGAGAAAAAAACTAGCACGTACTTGAATGCAGAGCAGGTGTTCCCATCATCAGAGCAATTTTGATTGCTCCTTTACAAAATTTTGACCAAAATAATAATAACCCCGATTTTAGCATAGTAAAATATTATATATTTTACAGTCACAGGCGTTTCGATACATGTATAACTACGCCGTCAATGTAATTTTGAACAAACCTTTCCGAGTAGGAATAATAGAACAATTTTGATGGTATGAACCTGTAAAATATGTACAGCGTAACAAGCGACAAATGCAGTATTATAATAGGAAACAGCAATGTTTCAATGTAAAACAATTGAAAATTACTTGAAAAAAATCGATACGATATATAGATATGTTAAACCAGATATCAAACAATGCACTTGGAATAAATGAGGTGTCCGTAAAAAATACGGTAACCATAATCCCATCGTTATGTGACCCTCTTAAGTAAATCACAGAAAGTACAGAAATAATTCGTATGTAACGAGATCCCGTAAACTTTAGATCCTCTTGAGCAAATGTAAGAGAATCCAAAAATATGATATAAAAATTCCAATAACAAGACCTGCTAAAAATTAGTGGGTTAGCCTATTTTGTTTTGTGCAAATATTGCTGGACAGAGAGAGAGAGAGAGAAGTGTTACACAAAAAGCAACAGTAGTATGACCACAGGCATTTAAACACAATTACCGATTATCTGGAAATCAAACAATGATGCCTGGATGGTATGAAAGGATGTAAATGGTTACTAGAAAAAGATAATGGAAAATAGACCTAATCGAGAATTCAATACCCTGAATGAAAAAACACATTTTTCCTTTTTGTAAATTATTAAAATGAATTAATTAAATTAGAAATGATTAAAAATTCGTGAACTTAAACTGTATCTAATATAGATAATCTCCAATCTACTTTAGACCTTACAAAAAACAAGAAAATTTTAGAAGCGTGTTTCATGAAACCCGCATGAAGCAAATTAACTGAAGCTAGCGGGTCTGAAACAATTATTAAATTCTAAAGATATCACTACACCGAATTAAGAGTTCGGTATGCCTCTGTCTTAAACGAAATCTGTAAATTTTCCTTTTAAGTTACAAGTGTACGCTCGTAACTATATATCGATTTCTTAGTTGTGAGGACTGGAGGGTTTATGGTTTGGCGAATTTAGGCGTAAACAGATACAAAAGTTCAAAGCAGCCGCCCTGTTAGAAATTGTCCAAAAGAGCAAAGAAAATCATTTTCCAAACACTGCGACGTTTAGCCGCTCGGCTCGAGGAGACTGGGTCAACACGGGCCTGACGCGGCCGTGGCCCGCCCCGGAGCAACCGTTCGGTCCAGAATATCGTTACAGTGGCTGCAGGTGTTCATAAAGAGCCTCAAACATCAATCAGACGACTAGCCACGTAATTAGACATCAATTGACGGAATTTTGGTGAAAGACTTGAAGCTGTTCCCATACAAACTCCACACCATACATCAGCTATTGCCCGCAGACCGCCAACCGCGTGTAAATTTCAGCCAAGCCCTCCTAAACCTCGACCGCGAGGAGAATAATTTTCTAATGAAAATTATCATGAGCGACTAGGCGTATTTCCACCTATGCGGATAAGTGAATAAGCAAAATTTTCATTTCTGGAGGTTTACGGAAGAAAGGTGATTGGTCCATATTTCTTCGAGGACGAGGTCGGTAATACTGTTACTGTCACTGGTGAGCGCTACAGAACCATGATCGGGAGAATGTATTAATCGGGATTAGAAAAAAAGGTTAGGATTGTTGATAGATGGTATGAAAAGATAATGGAAGGTATGTGAGAATGAGGTAGAAAAAAGGGTGAAAAATTCTTTCCTCTACCTCATAGTGGAAAAGCATGAGAAAAATATAAGAATAATGAATAGTAGGTATAAATTAGCAGACTGAATGATGAATGTACAGGAGATGATTGACACTGAATGAATTAAAAGGAGAGGATGTGTATTGTGTATAATTTGTGGTAAAAGAGAGGAGAACATGTGATAAAAGAGAGCAAAGATAAGATAATTGGGCGAAGGCTGGGATTTTAACGGACATCCACATGTCAATTACTATGGAGTTTTTTGAGCACGAATTTTTTTTTTTCCAATTTTGTTTTTGTATATTTGTTTGTTTTTGCATATATTGGGTTTGTTTTATATATTTTTATCAAATATTTTAACTTTATTTTTTGTTAACTTTATAAATTGTTAATTTCTTCGAGTCTTAAACGTGTTAATACAGATGCCACTTTATAGTACAAAGGCGACGCAAAAGTCCTCATTCGATTTCCTAAGGCAGTAACTTTGCACATAAATAAAATCGGTTCTGTTTGTTGATTATGCTTTTTAGATGTTTAAATTTTGTTACATTAAGGCGCAACGATAATATCGGTTAAGTGGCTGCCGCCAGTGTTGATGCACATTTGGGCTCATTTCACAGCATTTTCATGACTTTCGTCAAAACTTCTGGCGATAAATTCTCCACGTCTAATCAGATGTTCTCCGTTAGGGCCGCCAAGGTCTGTGGTTTGTTCGTATAGACCCGGGACCTCAAAAAACCCCAAAGAAAGAAGCCTGGAATGGTCAAACGGGCGATCTTGCGGGAAAGTGCAAATCAGCAAAACGAGAGAGTAGGAGGCTGGGAAACGCTTACTGAAGAATGTCCACTGTCGCTCGTGCTGTGTATGCGGTTGCACCGTCTTGCCGGAACCACATGTTCTCCAAACCGAATTCCTCAATTTGCGGCAGCAAATTCTTGATTTCTTCTTCAATCCTAACGTACAAAGTCAATTTTTTACTTCTATTCCAAATTTGCACATTAAAATAATGTTAAGCTCTGTTTTTTTAAAGTTTCCAATCAAAACGTGAAATATTTAAATTAGTACGCCCCCCTCCCCCTCCCCGGCGATAGTTACATAAATGTCCATTGTTATACACTACCTTTATTTACAATATACCATTACATTCCTCATAATTTTACAAAGAGATTCAGGTACGGATTATCGTACGTGTATTGTTAAGTAAAAAATTATTAATTTCATATTATTATAATTTCATAAGCCACAACATTTTACATATTTCACAGTTGCTGTAGTTCATCACATGCGTATAAACCGGAAAAAAGTATACGTTGCCACACTTAATTTTATATACGGAGATAACCCAAGAAATATGATTCACCACCAATTTTGTAGGGATAGGTTATCTTCAAGCTGGTTAGTCTAGGTTTGTTAGGTTAGATTAGCTCTGGCTAGGTTAGCCTAAGTCAGGTTAAACTATCTTTACTTTGATTAGACTAGATTACTTTAAATTTGTTTACCCGTAAATATTTAAAAAAATGAGCGTGTTTTACGTTTATATTTTATTTCTGTATATAAAATTAAAAGTGGCAACATATAGTGTTTGCAGGTTTATATGCATGTCATGAACGATGACAACAACTGTCAAATACGTAATTATGGCCGCTTATGAAATTATAAAAATATTCTGGCCGCTTATGAAATTATAAATGATTTTTACTTATTTAAATTTAAAATATACGTAAAACACCATTAATTATGCCTATTTCGTATTCTACGGCTTAGAAAAACATTCAAAATTAATCGAAGTTTTGAACAAAAATTTGTTAAGGTTATATTATAAAATAATCTGTTTGTGTATATTTTTATGAAAATATTATAGTGATATAATTTGGTTACATTTCTTTGCTACGATAATTTGTGTAATAAAAAGTAAACACAAAACATATTAACATACGTTCCGATACTAACATTGACGACCAATGTTGCCGGACTGTACATATTGTAATTTGGTACGATCGTCCAGTTAGAATACCTAATAATATAATACCAGTCCTATTGCTTTAATAAAATATGATAACGCTGTCTAAAAATAAATGTAATCAAACCTATGTTCACTACAAATAAATGTTTATAAAAATAGCTCATTTATGTATTCAAATATTCAAAGAATTAATCATGTCAGTTAAATGCGTAAAATGTAACAATAATAAATATTAAATCAATCGTACAAAAAAAATATTATATTAAATAGGAATGAATAATTATATTGTGAAACAAAAGAAGACACAATGCACGAACGTAATGATAAAATGGAAAACTGTATTAGATATAATGACAAAGAAGATTAATATCTATAGTTTTTATTATCGTACTTAAAATTATTTAATCTGCTAATGCATTATTTAGCTGATTTAGAAAAATTGTTATGTATATTATATCTAAAGATAATAGATAGAAAATTTGTAAAAAATAATATAATTAATAAATGTTTATAATATTGCAAAATTGTATAACTAAAAGCAAATGATGGAAAAACTAGCTTAACGTGTAATATTTTAAATGTTATTGAATTAATTATATTTATATAAAAAAATTTGTCAGTTAATGTATACGCATGAAGTTATAACTTATCGTATTAATAGTTAAATGCATATATATATTTACTCATTTCAAGTTTAATATGGTTTACATAGGTGATATGCTTTTACATGTGTATGTTTTATATACATAAAACCGATAGGTACTTTTATAGTTTTCTATAAATTTAGTAATTTATATTGATGAGAAACACTAAAACTGTAAATATTCATTTTTGGGACGCTTTATTAATACAGTCTATTTAATTAAATAACAAAATAATCTAGGCAAACTTCATTAATATAATTAAACACACACACATGCATTAATCAGATTATTTAATTATGCTATTATTGTTATGACAAATTAAATTAACAAAATTCATTTAATATGTGTAAAATCTAAATAAATAATTTACCTGTAGATCGTTTTTATCCATTTTCAATTTAGATTATTAGATGAAAAAAAATGCGCGCACATACATACACTTCCACATTGAAATTATTATCATTCTTATAGTCATATTAACTAAATACACTACGCTACGACGGTAAGCTTGTCACATAAGCGTGCACTACATACACTAGGCACACGAACACACACACACATCCAAAAACACATCTTAAAACGCACAACGGTGTTCACACTCAACATCCGTGCAATCGCGGGCGCAAGCACAGAAGCACACTAGAATGTATTTACTCTAATTGTGTGACGTCACGCGTGTTGTTTGACAATATTCACGAACGTTTAAACGATGACTACATACGTACACAAACTGCACGTTTGTTCACTGTCGCTGCGTGTGTGCGACTGCCGGTGCTAGCGTTGAACAGAGCGCGCGCACATCGCTTATATCCGCCGTAGTTCGAACGGTTTCGGTTCGGCTAGCGCGTGTTTCCTGTGCGTAGAAGTGCAATAGATAGGATTTTCTCTTTGTCACTCTCATATACGACTTGAATGCGTATGATGTGTTTGTATCAACAATCAACTCAGGAGTAAACCATTTGCCATTATCAATTATTTTACGTTGAAATCAGGATTTTTTTTCAAAAACATTTATTTACATCTTCATGTATTAAGTTAGTGGTTTTGGCATTTAAATGTTGTCAGCCATGGAAACATAGCATGTTCAATATCAAAATCATACTTTTAGTTCAGAAAATTTGTAAAAACAAACAAGAAACATTAAAAAATACCAAATGAAAAATTTATAAAAATAAAATTAATGAACTTTTATTGGCATAAAACTAGAATTTTTCATAAAAAATAAACACTTTCCCTGTACAACATATCTTATCACTATACAAATAATAAGAATTCTTTACAAAGTAACCAAGAAAAGAAACAACGAATAATATGCAGTGGCGGAACTTCAAAATTTGCCCCCCCCCCCCCAGCCAAAGAAAAATGTTTACCAAATAATTTTTTTATTAAAAAAAATAAAAAACCTTATTTGAATGTTAATTGGGCTCCCTATAGCTCATCCGCCTAATCCGCAATGCAGGATCCTGCGTCCGCTAGTTCCGTCCCTGATAATCTGTAACAAAGACTTTGACACAACGTGTACTCCCCCCTACTTCATTCCCCATTTTTTATTTTTATCTCGTTTCTTTTTTCCCCTTTCTATCCCCTGTCCTACCTTCCATCTCTATGGCTTACAACCCCTAACAAACTCCCTTCCACACATCCTTACCTCCACTATCTTTTTGTTCATAACTTATTTTACTTCTCAGCATTTCTTCTTTGAACCCTCCTTCCATGATTCCATTCTCATTCATTCCCATATTGCATCCCTACACTATTTCTACTACTGAAACTTCCCACCAATCAGATCACATCTTCCATCTTTTTTGCATAAACACATCTTCCTCTTATTAAACTTAAACATTATTTTCTCCATTAATTCTGTGTCCCTTACTCCATGACCAATGTACATCATCCAATTACCCGCTACCATCCTTTGTTCATCCGTCCATAATATTTCATTACATGTATACATCCAATCAATGCTCCCACGTTTCTTCTTCCCTCCTACATATTCTACAAATTTTTTCACATTCTTCCAATATTTGTTTCCCCTTTCCTCGCTACCATACCTAAACCTTGCTATCATTATCTTTTCTTTCATACTTCTTCCCGATCTCAAATATTCTGGTAAAATACCTTCAACCTGTTCTATCTACCCATAAACTCATTCTTATTCTTTCATGTCTCTCCTTAACTTCCACATCCCGTAACGTTTATTCAACATCTACCTCATAATTCATATTTTCCATCAACACCTCTCATACATTCTTCTTCTATCCCTGGCCCATTCGTTGATATCAACCCCCTTTACTTAGCTCCTTCATTGATTTCACATACACTCTTTCATTCATCACCCTACATCGCTTTTCTTTCACAGTTCACCATCCGCTTAACTTCATACACCTGACATTTACATTTATTTAGTTCCTACTACACTATTTCACTGGGAGTGGACTTTTCCATACCTAACACCCTTTTCACGCATGGTCATGGGCGAACTCCATTTCTTAATATAAATTATTTACAACAATGTGACGACAACACAAGACACGTGTGTTAACTGCAAACGAAAAGTACTGAAGAACATGACCGCGCCTAAGTGTGTTAGTGCCGGGATGCCAAGCAAAATTTTGTAATATGTCATATCTTTATACCTGGACTAAAATGATTTTCTACAGGATCTGATGCTCGTGCATGAAACTCAATTTATTTATTTATTGCATCTAGTCGGGCTGATTTTTCAAATCCGGGCCATTATAATCTTAGCTATACATAGATGAATAGGAATCGCAATAAAGCAATTTTTTTTTTTTGCTTTTATGCTTCCGTACTTATAATAAATGATATGTCTTTAATCGCGCTCGTTAGATGACTGATATATCGTGAGATATTTTGATGAGACTAACTCGTTGAAGAGGTTGACTCGTTGGTGAGGTTGATTCGTTTGAATGTGGATTCTCTATTAGCTGCTTCGACGCTGGACTCTTCTTGGTTTGATCTAAGACACGAAAGCCACTTTCTGTTGTTGGCGCTTATTTGAGTAAACCATACTTAATGCTGCAAATATGCTCGCTATTCAATAGATTGGTCTGATCATTTAAAGAGAATTATGTTAGCCAAAACGTGCGACTTTACTCGCTAGAAAGTGACTGCCACAAGACCCCAAATGTGCATTGCTGAACTATTTTGGAAGCCTTTTATATCGAATCTCTGCTTTATATAAACTGTACATATTGTACATGTGCATGCTGGCATACATAATATACATGTACTAAAATGTGGTGATAATTTTACATGAACAAGAGCTCAAAAATCGTAACGGTTCTTTCAAATAAATAGGAAAATTCGGTTCAAAATCCGTTACACCGTAGCTAAAGTTATACCTACATAAGTCATTTTATTTTGGCCAGTGTCTATGTATAGATAAAAAAGTTGTATAAGTAAATCACTTGATTCTTTAGCACTAACCCACCAATATAGGCGCACCAGGTAGGACTGCATCTCGCTTCTTCTATATATCTATGTACATTGTTGCATCATTCGATGTTCGCCCGACAATTCGCTGGTTAAACACCGCATAAATTTATTCGTTTAATTATATTATATCGTTTATTAATTATTGATTTATTTATCTAGTTAAGTTCTAATGAATTAAAATAATGTTTCCTGCCGATATTATTTCTTGGAATTAATTAGCTGATGTTCACCATTTCTTTGCCTCTTTCGACAAATTTTTCTTTATAAAAAATTCGATGACGCGGCCGCCATCACATCTTTCATATATTGGAAGTTAACGTTTTACTACATACTGAATGAACTAAAAGTTGATGTATTTATTTTTGACCATGATACCTTATAACAGATAACTGGTTTATTAACAATTCAACAGGTCAATAGTTGTCTAGGGTAACAACCGATTAGTCGAAAAACATAGAGATGTAACTATGCAGCAAAGTAGATGAAATACTTTGTCGTTTTTAGTAATCTTTTTGTTTGACAAACTTAAAATAGTAAACATTACGTGTATTTAAATGTTTATTGAAATGTCATTTTTAAAGGTCATGTTAAATTTATTGAAACATTTTTTGCGATTACATATAAGCGATTAAATAAATTTTAAAAACACCCACAAGTAAAATTCGGAGTCACTAGACCTTGAAAACATTGTGATACCCTAGATATTCTGGTTTCTATGAAGATTGAAGAAATAAAACTTGGGTAAGAGTTTAACAGTAAGAGACCTTAATTTCGACAATGCATATAAACAATTGAATATATTAAGCCAACTGTGAGTAATACTGTGAGTGAAATTTTTTTTTAAACTTTTAGTGACCTATATATTTTAAAATTTTTATTAATTTTAGTGATTCTATTTAAAATAATACCTAACAGGAGAAGTTCCTAAAGCTTTAAGAATTCTTTATTGGTTACCATGGCGAACATAATTAAACATATAAGACATATATTTTATTTATAACATATATTAAGACATATTTTATAACATATATTATAAACATATATTTTATTAATTTTAGTGATTCTATTTAAAATTAATACCCAACATGATTAGTTCCTGGAGCTTTAAGAATTATTTATTTGTTACCATGGCGAACGTAATTAAACATATAAGACCCTTAGTAGCTGATTAATATGAGATACCAGAAGTTAAACATTCTAGTATATTTTGCATAAAGCAAAGGTTGATCTATTTAGTGAGCTAGTTAACCAGATTCAAACCGCCATTTTATTCCAAATTTAAATAATACTGAAAACTTAAACAGAAAATTCAGGTGTAGTATATGTGTAATGAGTTTGAGCCCATCTCTAAATTATAATTTGGACCCGCAATTGACAACATTTATTAAAATCCAGGTGCACCGTCTTATAGATGTCATGAAACGTAAACTCTTTTTTCCTATAAGTTTTCTTTTATTTGCTTTTCAGAAATTATGCGTATGTCAAATTTCGATTACCATGGTGACCCATATATTGCAAAATTGGGTCAAATTGAAAGTTTTAAGTTATTAGGAGGCATAATTTTGGAACCATTAGAGATGGACCCCTCATTTTTGATATTATTTTAAACAAAATCACGAGAACGATCAAAATATATAAACATATACAGGGTGTATTACAGGGTGTAAATATTACTCAAAATCAGTTCAGTCAATTTTTTGATAAAACTGATGCCTCGTCTTATGAATGTAATACAATTTTTTTTTCAACATCAAATTACTCGAACTTTAATCGTCAGTTTTTTAAGACTTGTTTAATCGCTTAAATATTAAAGGAGATTTTTAAACACCTTGTATATATAAATTGTTACTTTAGAAAAAAATGTTTCAAATAAAGTCGAGAGTGCTTTAGGTAGCCTATACAACAAAGTTTATTTGAACCTCCTATCTTTTATAGTTTCTGATTTGTTAAATTTGAAACATGGCAACGTCGCGTTCTATAGCAATTTGAGAAATTAAAAAATGCGCCCTTTTAATACATTTATTACCACGAAAAATCTTTGTTCCTTATTAACCCCTTTTTAAATTACGTATAAACGGATAGCAATGATGTGAATAGGAGATGTACTGAAATTCAAAAAAAAAGTCAAAAACACAAATCCTATATCTTTCATATACCTTTACGTTGATCCGATTTAAAATTTTTTAATAGAATACGACGTTGTCACGCCTAAAATTGAAGCGTATGTTTTCGTGATATCTCCGGAACCATTGCAGATAAAAGATTCAAATGAACTTTGTTAGATAATACTTGAAACAAGTTTCATGAAGAATAAAGGCTTCACTATTTATATACAGGGTGTTTATAATTTTGCAATTTTTGTAGTTCTTTTTCTCGAAAACGGATAAACGGATTTTGTTAAAAAATTCTGTTTCGAAGATCTTTTAATGGTCAAGTGATATAAAATATTAAAAACGAGACGACTTAGGTTTGGAATAATTTAGCCTCGAAAAAGTTATATAAAAACAAATAACTCTGTTTTCACAAAGTCGAAAAAAACAAAGCGTGGAGAACATAAGACTAAAAGATCTTAATTTTCACAGTGTGAACAATTTGGAATCATTTTGATCTTTTTTATTGTACTTATTATCTTCCATATGCTACATATGTAGTATATGAAAGATATGTAGTATATGACATCATATGTACTACATATGTAGTATATGAAAGATAATAAGTACAATAAAAAAGATCAAAATGATTCCAAATTGTTCACACTGTGAAAATTGAGATCTTTTAGTCTTATGTTCTCCACGCTTTGTTTTTTGAAATGTGTAAGTTGCCTCCGCGCCACCCTGTGAAAACGTTTTAAATTAAAAATTTTTCAAATTACTCTTTAATTAATTACCCAAAACATTTTTTTGAGTAGAAACTGTGTAGAATCTTTTTCCTTATCTCTTGTTCAAATTAATGCACGAAGTTGTGAATCATCCATCGATCCTTTCTATAGCCGGATGGGTTAAATCGGTAAACTTTGAAATCTATTGAAGTAGCGAAAAACTCCACGTGATATTGTTTATAGAAGCGCCGAGTATATAAATTTCAACGTAAATGTGCATATATTACGCAGCTGTTTCAATAATACAATTAGAAAAATATAAAACAAGGTTTATTTTATTGAAAAACTGACCAAAATAATCTCCCGCCCGTTCGCCAAGATTTTCCATCGTAAAGCAGAATTCAAGTCCCCTCCCGAAATGAAGAGCTAAATACGCAATTGACTATTCCTCGCAATTTTCTGTATATACTTAATCTAAAAACTGGAAAGAATATTGATGACTATGCATTGTAAAATATAAAATTTGAAATTTAAAATATTTATTTTTATTAATCAACAAATTATTTTTATAAATAGCTCATTTCAGTAATCTATTTTTTATTCATACGAGAAAACATTCTCATCTATAAATTTTATTATATTTTAATTCTTTAGCATGTAAAATAAAAAAACAACAGGATAATTAAGAGAAATTAAATGTTAATCATCAAAATTTATTTTTCTTAAATTAGCAAGATTAAAAACAATTATACGATTTGTTTTGTTTTAATTAAGTAGAACCTTTGTATCGGTTGTTCTGTGTTTGATTTTATATTCAGCCTTTATGAAACATTGTAAACAAATTACATATTTTTAAGCTTAAGGCATGATTAAAACGTTAAACAAGTACAATATTATCATATATTATTTATAGATTCTTTTCTGTGTGTTATCTCTATTTTCATATAAACAAGGCAAATATAATACATTCATATACGAGGGTGATGTAACAAGTACGTGCACATCAGGTATATATGCGCACCTTACTTACACGTTCAATAATACTGACATTATGCAAAAATATAGACAGTATTATTTATCGTGTAAAGGCAATACTTATGGAATAATGGCGATATCGAAGAAAGATTAATTTCACCTTAGTACGTCTCTTGTATTGAAATTATTGCATCCGTTAATACGCAATTCAAACGGGGGGGGGGGGGGGATAATGAACAATTTTTCATATTATAAAAAGTTATTTGTAAAAAAAACATATCGCTGGTCGCGGCAATTAGGCCATTACGCTTTGCCGCGGCCATTTGATATTAGACTCAGGTTCATTTCATATCAGACTGAGCTACAGCGAAGCGTGGCCGGGTTTAGCTAGTATATAAAAATTAACTTCCCTACGTTCGTGTTCGCAAAACTCGGAAACTACTCGACCGATTGACTTGAAATATTGACACAACGTTACGTTTACTCCAAATAAGAAGAATATATAATAAAAATGCGGGAATACGGGAATAAGGAATAAGGAAATTTTTACACAAAGTTGTATTCTAATTCGCGCGTGTTTTATATACTTAATGTGGGAACACGAGAGTACCAGAACATGGGCAAACGGGCCAAGGGAATAAGGGTATGCAATTGAAATTTTGTTATGCCATATCGCTGGTCGCGGCAGAGCTGCGCCTATAATACGAGAACAATGAGATCAAAACAGATCAAATAAGTACACATCAAATCAGTTTAAATCAGTTTAAATCAGATTAAATCAGATCAAATCTGATCAAATCTGATCAAATCAGATCAAATCAGATCAAATCAGATCAAATCAGATCAAATCAGATCAAATCAGTTCAAAACAGATCAAATAAGTACACATCAAATCAGTTTAAATCAGATTAAATCAGATCAAATCAGATCAAAGCAGATCAAATCAGTTTCAATACCATATACGCATGTGGTCATAAGGAACAATTTTTGATATAAAAAGTTTTTGTAAATAATTTTTTTCTTGCTATAAAAATTAAAAGAAAGGTCGATTTTTCAGTGTCTGTTTGTACGGATGTATGTTCAAGAATTTCTCCTGGCCTATGGGACCATTCTGGATAAAATTTGGTAGGCAGGTGTAGAGTAGGAATCTGGAGAACCATTTTTTATAAATCCAATATGGCGTACAGGAGCCATTTTTTTTGTTCAGAAATTCAAACTAGGAGGCCGAAATTTTGCGCACATATAGTACCTTGTACTACGCGTCGAATAAAAAAGTGCTATGTTGCCAAATTCTACAGGAAGCGGTGTTGTCACGTTTGAAGTTTAACAAACTTTTTGAAATATCTCAGGAACAATAAAGAAATATTAAATGAATTAAAACTAATGCTGTAATAACAAATGGAATAATAAAATGGGATGAGATAGGACATTCGAAAATCTATATTCTATAGGCTACATAAAGACCCTTCGATTTTATTTGAAACATTTTTTCTAAAATCATAATTTGACATATATGCAGGGCGGTTTTTGTTTTGCAAACTTTGCGGTCGATTTTCTCAGAAACTTAACGAAGGATTTAAATAAATTTTTTGCGTCAAAAGTTCCTTTAATACTTAAGCGATTAACCGAGTTTAACAAAGTCGCACATCAATGCACCGGAGTAATTTGATCTTGAAGAAAAATGAACTACCCTAAATATCTCGGTTCCTATGAAAGTTGGAATAACGAAAGTTGGGGAACGCATGAAGTCTAAGGGACCTCAATTCTTCCACTGTGACTGAATATACTTGAGTCACAGCATGAATATTTTTTTTACATTTTGGTAGCCCTTGTAATTCTATTTAAAATGATGCCGCATATGACGGGTCTAATTCTTATCGTTTCAAAGATATGACTCTTAACATGTTAAAATTTCGCATCTTGTCGCCATGGCAACCGACATTCAACAATCATTATTTACATGTAAAGCATACATAATAGCTCATTTACGCAAAGTTACAGGAAATTTGACCTTGTATGAGATATATAAACCGCTTTTGCAATTGAATAAATGTTGTTATCAGTGGCGGGTGCATATTATAAATGGGGGGGGGGGGGGGGGGAGAAAATATGATTTTTTTTAGAGGTGATGTGTTGGAAATGGAAGGAAAACAGAGGGGGGCTTTG
>WYDF02152037.1:0-36966 GCA_009867245.2 Adranes taylori
TTCACATAGCGCAGTAGTTCGTAGTACACATAGCACATTGTACACATAGCGCAGTAGTTCCTCATACTATATTCCAGAGCACCGGCTCTAATACAACAGAGTCTTGCGGTACGCCGAAATACATTTTTGTATTTTTTGTTGTTGTTTTAGCGTTCATAATGATTTTATCTTGGAGGTTTTTTTATCCTCGTCAAGGCAGTGAAAAATGATCAAGGAACATTTTTTGAAATTATTATATTTTAAAATTTCCATTTAGATTAATATCCCATATATAAAGAAACCCCCTGGACCATTTAATAAAGAAATCCTCTGGGAAACTATAATAGAAAAATTTTACATGTTTTGTAACATTTTGTATAAATTAAATAATTAAATATTGATAACGCAAGGTGACATAGTTATTAAATTACATATGTGTAATATTGTATCAAAACAAGATATGTACAATGATTTGCTTGCATTTTAAAGTCCATCATGTCTATGTCAAGGAACTATGTCAATGGGCATGCGACACAAACGGTGTCATCAACTAAGTAATCAAATGTATAATGTTTTAAAAATCTACAAAATGCTACGTCAGTTTTAATTCACGCACAATTTGTTTTACAATTAAACTTTATCATACATTCATATATAAGACCGATTAATTTTAATAATAAACGAGATTTCTTATTTAGATGTCAAGCAGTGTCTTTCTATTTAACTAACACGCTTCTGTAAAATTAGTTACTCCACCAGTACCAGTATTTAGTATAGCGTATTTAGTATAGCTAGATGGGGTAAAGCAAACATTAATTGCTATCATCGAGCCAACAAGTTGAATAAAGTACTTACGATGTTCACACTTCTTCAAGTTTGCTATTACTCTCCTGAAGTAGTCCGGAACTTTCAAATAATTCCGAGGCTACCATGTTAAAAGAGTTTTGGACATCTATCTTCGTACTTTGCTCCAGCTGCAGCTTTCTGTGCTAAGGTTTTTTTAAGTGCCATTATTGCATCTACATTCTGAATCCGCACTCAGATTGGTGGAGCCTTCCCGCCTCTTCATCCCTGCGATATACAATGGCTACTCAAGTTTTGTCGTTGTCGATATAAGGCAAATAGGTTTATACAGTTTGGGTTCATGAATAGATTTGCACATTTCAGTACAGTACAAGATCAACCAAGATCAATCCTACAAGATATCAGTACAAGATCAATCCTCTTCAAACTATTAGGAAAAATACCTGAATCTAGACACTTTGTTGAAAACTTTTAGCAGTGTGTGACGAAATTCATTTCCAACATTTTGCAATTGCTATGATTTTTGTTTAATATCAATTGAATCGGTTAAGGTATGTTTACTCTTCAGCGGATTCGTTGGAACAGCTAATTCGGCATGTAAAGCTTCTGCTAAATACCGAAATATATCTTCGTCTTACGATCTGACATCAGAAAACTGACATTAGATAACGGACATCAGCATTAACAGTTTCCTAAGTGATTGGTGTTCTGGTGGTCCAATTCTAGCATCATTCGCTGAATCTACAATAGCAACGTAAGAATTTGCAATAACAGCAAGCTATTACCTATTAAAGTGATGCTGCATTCCCAAATACAGAACCTAATTAACCCATGGCTAGAAACCCATGGTAGCCAAATAGAATGCCAAATATTGAAAGAATATTAAAATAGTAACCATCTGTACAACTTGTTATGATTATTGTCATTTTTTTATAGGACTTCCTGGACTTCTACCTGGACCTTCTGGCATGCATAGCAGTCCAGACAGTTTCGGTAAGTCTAAAAAGTCTCATATAAATTTTTATATTTGGATTGTATATATATTTCAGAAGTACTGTATCGAACGGTAAGGAAAAAAAATGTCATAATACATAAATAAACAATTAGGTGATATTGAGTAGGATGGCAAAAAGTCATTTTACAAAATGTCCATTAATAGTTTAAAGTTGTCAAAAAAAAAGCAACTAACAAGACACAGAACGGGTAGGTACGTCACGAATTTACAGAAAAAATAAACGGAAACTTGAAATTTTAGTTTATTTTAGTGATGTTAGAGAAGTAATATTTGACACCTGTCATTTGGATATTTGATAAAGGACTGTTTAATATTTCATTCTATTTTTTAAAACATCAATTTGGGGTAGAAGAATGCCAAATATTGAAACAATATAATTCACCTAATGAAATTACTGCATGTCTGGATAAAAAGCATTTAATTCATTTCATTATAATGTTTTGAAATGTGCGTCACATTTAAATAAATGAATTAGAAAACAAAAATTGGATTCGAGGATATGTGGCATTTTCCTACAATTTTTCATTGTTGATATATAATTACATAATGATAATACGACTTTAATTTTTAATGATAATAATAATCAATGAATGGAAAGCATTTTTAATTGTTAAAATCGTAATTGAAACGTTTATTTTTAACAATTTAATTAAATATAAATAACGTTCTAATAATAGGGTTCAATGTTAGTATTGATAATTCACGAATACGAATTACTTTTAACAGCATATGTACGACTTAATTTTTTATTTATTAAAAGATACAACAGCCACTAGGTTTCAAATGGGTAGACATGGGTAGTCGAATTGAAAAGTTCTTAGAGACTACCTTGTTAGAAATTACCTGAAAAGTTAGTTGAGAGTGGTCGAGGGGCGTGACAAAGCGGGCAGGAAATTTATCCGTGCCGCAAGCAATTACTAGGACCGGGGGGGGGGGGTTCATGAATATTCGGATTGAAAATTTCTTGGCGTCTACCGTGTTAGAAATAACAGAAATTTCCCAAAAGTGATTCCGATCAGCAGAGCTGTCCGCGCCGTAGGCAAATATGGCAACTGGGGGATTCAAGTGTTAGCGACTCCAAATGATGAAGGAATTTCAAAAATTTCTAAAGTTGAAGGCCCTCTTCGAAATTTCTCAAAACGACTCTAGGCAGCGGAGTGTCCGCGCCGTAGGCAAATCTGGGGATTGGGGAATTCATGGGTTGATATGTAAGCGAATTCAAAAATACAAGCCTGTCACCAGACTGCTCTCTTAGAAATTACGAGAAAAGTGAGTTACCCGCAAAGCGGACTGTGGAGGAGCTGTTTGTGCCGTAGGCAAATACAGAACGTGGGGGTATGCGATTTATTGGGTTCACAAGTTTTAGAGGTATTTTACAAGGAATTTGTAAATCAGTGACCAAGTGTCATTTTCTTCACGCACTTGGATTGATAGTAGTCATGAATTAATAGTTTTTAACACTTTGAGTCTCGCATTGATATTTAATATTTTTTATATGAAGTGGGAACAGTTAGTCATAACATATCCTCCCATTCTCATATAGTCCGAAAATATATTGAAATGTTATTGATTCCATTACGGGTTACCCTCAATTTTATTGGAATAAAACACAAAATATTCAAGAAACTTCGGAAATGTTCATTAAATTTTGTCATATTATTTTTAGAGACTCCCCAATGTATAAGGTAACCTAGGATCCCTTCTTACCTTTCAGGTACTGGATTCTTCGATATATAAAAAAATGTGATTCGTTTTAATACTTACTTGAATTTATCTACGACTAATCAAAGTGATTATTTGCGGAATATGTGCAGATATAATCCCTCTGCCTCTCAACCCATTTCAAAATAAAACACAAGACTTTGCCATTGCTAACATTTCGCTTCCAATTTCAAATTTAATCATAAATTTATCTAGATAATTAATGGTAGCGCGCAACCCTTAATATTCACAAATCGGCTTCTATGTTCATGTTGATAAAATAAAAGAGCGTTGTTTAAACTTAAAAAAAATGTTCAAAATTCGTCCATACACATATAATAAATACTGGTGCATTTAAATAAATAACGCCATGCAAAATAAAATTAAATAGAATGTTACTCATGTTCGATTATGACGTGCTAAGAATTATACCTACTTCTTATATATTCAAATCCCCAGTAAAAATGTTTTTCCACTAACATTCCACTACAGCCATCATCTGGCCTTGACTTTCGACTATCCTAGAATGGAATGTTATTAGTTCCGTTCTAGGTATACTCGTGCCAAAACTAGTATAATTTTTCCTATGTAAGGTAGATTTTAAAGAGAGTTTACGAGTTGCGGTTACCAACAATATTTAAAATTGACTTCTTTTTTTATATTCTAATGATAACTGCGGTTTCCAAGATTATATTTGATGACAGCTATATTTTTACATTCTCACTGAACATGGCTACTTTCTGGCTTTCATTTAACATCTTAAACTAATAATTTAACAAACCAACTTTTTCAATCTATTTTAAGCAAGTATTGTGGGAGGGGGGTTAATCCACAATGCACCCTATATTTGCCTTGGACCAAAAGCGCCCTCTCAAATTCGCTTTCAAAACACTAGTGGGCGGTAGCTCCCCCGTTGAGAACCATCGATCTAATTATTCCACTTGATTACCTCTCATCATATTTTTCTAATTACTTTTGGTCATGATTGCAGACAGTATGTTCACCTATTATTGATTTCCTATCCATTAGATCGGTTCATTCATACGTACAATTATAAGAGAGTCGTACTGTTCTCCCACTCTGTTTGCTGCATAAATCTGTGTTCCTACATAAAGGAATTTATTTAAGATTTAATTAATTACCATAAGAGATTTAATTGCGATCAATGATTATTCCTACATTTTGATTATAAAACTTATTTATGGTACACCTGCCGTCTGCCCTTTTCTAACTTATTTCGCCTATTTAAACCACTAAACATTTTAATGCATCTAACCAGCCTGAATTATTTACATAATTTACAGGTATCAAATGCACAAACTTCTACCTCAAACTAAATTAGTACGAGGACAATTTGCCTCGTTACAATATGCAAATATTAAACAACTCAATTATATGTAAAACATAATGTCGGCCAAATGACTCCCGCGACTAGCTTTATGAAATTCACCATGCCGTTCTTGCAAAATTTCTCTCGCAATTTCACTGTCGAGACATTGGATTTCGAATTTGAGTTGTTGAATATTCTGCGGATAGGTAGTTTAATCCTTTCCCTTCACGTATGTCCGCAAAAAAGGTACGCTATGGGCAATGCATAACGCCGTTTCGAGTAACACGGCCGTGGAATAGCATTCCCAGTAAAGCCAGTATCGCCCTCTCTGTGTGGCCTGTTGCACCGTACTACTGGAAACAAATATCTTTTCAGTCCAAATGGTGCAAACGAGTCCATGAAAACTGATTACTCATAGTGCCATATTTTTCTCCTTTCACTGCCATCGCTTTTGTTTTCGCCGTTCTTGTAAACAACGAAGCTTTGATGTATCTGGTTTAAAATTTACATTAAACATGTCCTGGTTGCAGCAATATGTGGATTGTCCAATTTCCAAATGTGACAATTTTGTTTGTTAACTTGACCACAGATATCGAAATATTCTTATTTCTTTATGAAAATTTGTCCGATTGTACCCGACTGTACCCGATATCCATTCAGTTAACGCACGACGTTGGACTTGGTCGGTCTGGGGTTTCAATTCTTGTGTTAGCTAAGTTTTATAAGCATGGATAGCCACATCCTTCGTCAAAATACGCCAACTTGGCATTTGTGAGAAGCTTTACTGTTGCAAACAACGAGGAACTGAGAATGTTGAGTTCTTGGCCACATTTAACGATGATTTCCTCCTAAACTATTGGCTCAATAGAAATGAAATTTAGTAGGCAGGATATGCACAAGATCTTTGTGCAGTGAAATAACTTTTCTTTTCTAGTTCTAAGTTGACGGAAATCCACAATTTTTAATTAGTCTCAAAATGCAGATTTTAAATTATGAATCGAATATACTGAGCACATTTTGTGGAATAGAAATGTTGCCGCGTACCGAAATATAATGGTTTGAAGTAAACGTGATTTGCAAGAAGCAGTATACCTTAAGTTTTATGAACCCCATTTCAATTAAATTCTAATGCATTCTAAGTATATTATATTAAAAAATAAGTCGTAGACATTTTTAAAATTCTGAGCACGAGGGTTCAACACCTATATTCGGTCTTAGTTATTCTATGATTTTATGCAAAAAAAATTATAAGGTTCCAGGTCGCGAGATGCTAGTTAGCGAGATCTATAAAGAGTTCCGTTTGCGCGTCGCCTGCGATCACTAAACGTTAGCCTGTCTTATAGAAAAGTTGTGCGCGACTTAAATCATTTTTTTAAAGTTACAACGTGTGATGGTCTCCCACTCGCGATGCTACTAATGGGGAGCATTAGCAATTTCACAGTCTTCGGAAATATATGATCTCGGGCGCCAGGTCAGTTTAACGTGGTACCGCATGCTGGAACTGATTTTATTGCCCCTCCGGTTCTCAGTGTCTTATTGAGGGTAGCTTCTAGTCTTGCGAGTGAATCTGTGGCTCTCTTTCATGTGGGCAGCTGATATAAACTTACTGCTAATGAGTGAAACAGCTTTAACGATTTAACAGAATACGCCTATTATTCTTCAGCCGATATAAACAGAGAAACAAATATGAGTGCACAAATAAATGTTAATGTATAAACGTTAAATTAATCGGATGACGCAATAAATAAACAAAAAAATAGCCAAGCGGTTTATATAAAATAGTACAAATGTATAATAATACTCAAAAGCGGTGCATATAAATAAAACGGTAAAGCAATTCAAATCTACGGCGATAAAATAATAAAACAGTAACAATAAGGAAAGCATGTACGATCAGTAAAAAATACATTCGGGAAAAATCTAACTATAATGGTGCAGATGGTGGGTACGTTGTGAACACTGGTGATCACTAAAGCTCCGCAATACCTCCTAACACGTCGATGTTATTATTGCCACGTGTTTAATTCTAGTGTAAATTGGAATTATACACCCACGCAACGCCTCATATTATGTCGACGTTACTGTAATAAAGTGATTAACACCAATGTAAGCCAAAACTATTAACCGTAGTGAAGGTATGTAAGAAATTATTACCGATGCGCCTCGGAATCCGTCGACGTTGCTGTTGTCGAGTGGCTAAAAGTAGCGTAAGCCGGAATCATACACTTACGTAGCGCCTCGTAATACGTCGACGTTACTGTAATTGTGTGTTTAACCCCGACGTAAGCCAAAATTATACACTCTAATGCAGGCATGTATGGAACTATTGTCAACGTTAGTAGGTTGGTGTAGGGGTAGGAAAAGAAACAAAGCTATTCAACACACATATAATTCAAACAAGCAGTATATGGTATAAAAAATCGCTCACCGAATGTGTCACTCTGTCGCTCTGCCCGTTCGGCTTATCTTCGAGTTTGCAAAATTGGAACTAACTCATTCTATGCAAATTCTCGCTGTTTATAGACGAGAACCTTCGCTCAACTTTTACTCTATTATACGGGTCTACGTGGCGCCATGACACTTCTTTATACCGTGACACGGTCTCTCCCCACAATCCTATGTAAATTTCGGTTTCAACCTTACCTTATGTGACGACGTAACACACAATTCCTTCCTTTTGGCGGCATTCCGACACGTAACAGTAGAACGTAGCGGTGGCAGTAGCATGTACACAGCACAGCAAAGCGAAAATTTCTCTCTATGTTGCATGTAATATATTGTAAATGGCCAGCGAGAACGTGACAACTTCATAACTTTCTTATTTACAAATAATATGTGTTCAATTTCATTATTAATTCATTCAGTCTAGGGTTTCCAAACTTATTTATTTATTTGGTTCAATTTATAGAATAAGAAGAATTATGTAATTTATAGATACTTAAAACTGCTAAGTAACGTGCTTCGTTACACACGTTGAATTTATAAAATATACTTAAAATCAATATTCAACATCGCCAATTCTGACACTCGAATGTAAGATAATATTAATTTATTATTTAACTATTATTTTGTACCAGAGCTAATCAAAAGATTCAAATATCTTCCAAATGGGGTGCGACATTTTGGTGAAGGCGCCGGGTAACAATCCCGACACCTCTCACAGGCCAAGCGAGTACTCTACCATCTAAGCTACGCTCCCAAAATATATGTTCAGTTTTTATATATCGGCATTATATTTTTTACTACTCATATTTTGGTCCAGTCTAAAATCCTTTATTTTAAATCCATAAACAAGCAATCAATTGCCTATGTTCCAACATCTAATATAATGTCTAATTGAGAATTGGACATTAGTAGGACCTTATTTAAATTACAAGAAATAATTTAAGGGATCTTACAGAAACTGGGACATTATAAAATTTCTTATGCTTTTCAAGAAGATTCGATATTTTTTATTTGGAAAATACTTTCCTTGCTGGTTTTTTATTTATTATGCAAGCTTAACAAAATTTTAATTCTGTTTCACGAACCAACTGCGAGAACAGATAATTTTGTGGAAACTTTGGAAAAGCATGTAATTATATCTAATATCAAGTATCTAATTTGTTAAACAAGTTAAGTTTAGATGTTTTCGATTGTCGCCTTGAGTCCTATTCACATTTATTAAGTATGCTTAAAACTGTGTTGTATGCTTAGAAATGGAAATGAATTATATTATTTTACTACGTCATCAAGTTAAGGAGACAGTTCTTGTATAAAATAACAATATAATGCAATTATTTTTAAAATTAAGTTTCATAAGATTCATCTAATATAGCTCGCCTGGTGTATAAAATGCTTTCAATTTCAAATATGTTTTTATTGATTTTCCGTCACTAGGGGTCGCCACCTTGTCTGAAACTGTTACGAAACTGGCGCCGTACGTTCCTTTCTAAACACACGGAAGAATATAGCGGCTATGAATTCATTTTTAAAATTCGTAACTTTTCTGAAATGTTTTCGTTTTTCTTGCTGCCGTTCTGTAGAAATGAATGCGAGTCTGTGTGTTGGTACCGTCAGAGGAATAAAAAAATAAAACGAATAAGAAGGGTAAAGTGACCGTTGTCAATTTTTTAGCAGGACAGTTTTCCCGATAAGGAAAATTTTAGTCCAATTCTCGTTTCCCGTTTCTTTATTTTTTTCTCTCTTCATTCTACAAAGTGACATGAATAAATATTTTGCAAGCTGTGAATATAAGAGAACTAGTTTTGATTTTTGGAAAAAGTTTAGACGAGTCGATCTAATAAACCTTATTACTTTTAAAAAAGTTTTTACGTTTCTAAGCCATTACAATAAATCAAAATGCTCGTTTTACTAATAGATTCTTTTTAGTTATTTTCTGTATGTACGAGGTTTCATTCAAAATATGCCGATAATATAAAACATCAAAGATACAAATAAATGAATACAAAAGCGTCAATTTAAAAAGTGAATATATAAACACTTGAATTTCGCATTTAGCTAAAATTTGCAATTTCCTAAACAAAAGTTGATGCTACATTTTCTGTTCCATTGAAGGTCCCTGTATTTTATCCGTAAATAGTAGCGATTGTTAAACTTTATGGTAGGGGGGCATCCACTCTATGCAAACTGGCTTTAATATAAATTGAAAGTGTATTTTACTTCATGATTTGCCACTAAAATATAAATATCTTCTACGATAAATAAACCGATGTTTGCTTTTCTCTATCTGAAATCGAAATGATTGTTCTATATGTTTGGTACGCAGTTATGTTTAGTTGAAGAATGCATGAATTTTATACGTGAAAACATTGAATAACTTAGTTATAATTATGAAATCTGTTTAGGTATTTAATAGGTTTGTACGTACGTCGTTTTTATGTATAGATATTTCTAGGTATTCTAAGTGATTTAATTTGTTGTAACCTTCGACTATATGGAGTGGTTCTAATTTATTTAGATCTGGAAGTTTATGATTCGACTGTGGTTTACAAATTGTGGTGTGCAATCGAGTTTATATGATCTTAGATGTTCATTGAATCTCGTTTCCAGTACGCTTGATGTCTGTTCGATATAACAACTATTGCATTGCTCACACTGTATTTTATAAATATCCAATTTCAAATTAGAGTGCTTAGTTTGTTTGTGGTTGGTTTTGAAGGCTATTTTTCTTTTTTCTGGCTGTCGAATGAGAATAGAAATGGGAAGCACAGTTGCTTTAATTGATTAGTGATTAGTCCTTACTCAAATTTGTAGCCGCTTGTAGATAATGATAATTAATTGAGTAAAAATTTTTAAAACAAATAAATAAATTAGCTGCACTTGTTATTGGTTTGAATTAACTTATTGAAATTATTTAAGTAAAACAAGCTTGATTTGCTAAAGATGTATAAAAACACATGTATAAAAATATGTGAGCGAGACTTCTTTTCATAAGTTTATCAAGCTCGTGGAAAAGATAGCTGTGACAAAGTTAGATGATATAAAAACTACGTTTACTATAATACTCAAATATTATTTAAAATCTCAACAGTGATAAAGAAAACTTAACAATAAACATCACGTAAACATTAAAAAGAAAAATAGTTTAAAGTTCAGAAGATAATTCTAAACAATTTGGGGCATGATAAATTTCTGTTTGTAAAGAGTTCATTGAATACGTATGCTTTTTGATCTTGAAATAATTACAATATCAACACATCGTAAATTATAAAATATAATATGTTTTTAATATTATTGTTATTGAAATTTGCTATCAACTGTCACGACAATATAAGGAATATACCAGTTAATGGCCTAGATACCTGATAATATTTCTCTACGTATGTTTTGTTTTAACTAACGAAACTCTTACGTAGCTAGATATTAGTATATTTACCATCAGAATTGTAGTACCATTGAAATATAATCGGAATTTAGTATTCCTAATAGTACATTTTCGCTAAGACCATTTTAGTTTTCTTCACTTGGATGGACAATTAATCCTATTTGTGAACTTATAAAAATTTTTGCGAAGTAGAAATATTGCTAACACGTGACAAGCGCTTGTTTCGACGTTTCGCATCTCATCAGATGTGTGTGCGTAATAGTCTCTTCTAATGGTACTCTGCAGTTTAGCGGTATTATAGCAATGTACTTATTAAATTCGACTGCCGTGCTCAGCCTAATACTCACTAAGAGCGTTTATTTCACCATTGTACCGTTAATAAATGGTGTCTTAGTTATTTTAAAACATGTCAGACACCATTTATAACTTATGCAGTTGATGGTTTTATTGGACATATAAACCAATAAATATAAGTAAATTTGCCATCAGAATTGTAGTACCATTGAAATATAGTTGGAATTTAATATTCCTAATAGTAAAATTTCGGTAAGGCAATTTTAGCTTTGTTCACTTGGATAGACAATTAATCCTATTTGTGTGAGTTACAAAGCTACAATCCAGCGGTTGAAGTTCGATCGCTGTATGGTTGCTGGAATGACCTTCTTGATCTCGTCAAATACTCGGTGGTGTTCTAGCCCGTCGCCGTGCTATACTTTTCTAACCGAAGCCATGACTAAACTGATTGCTATCCATATATATCTTATCGATGAATGATAGTATCCGTTGTGATGCCATACGATACATTGATGATATTTGAGGACCCTGGTTGGGCATCATCAAATATACTCGTCTACCACGAACAAATTCAGCTTTCAGAAATTTAACTATTGCTAGCGACAGTGCAGAGTCGCTATAAACAGTATCCAGTTCGGCTTTGATTTCTACATTGTCTTTCCCTATCTTGTTAAGGAAGTTAATCAATGAAAGATATTTCCATTTTTGATAAAACACAAAAGTTTGCTTGCTTCCGACGGCTGTAAAAACCAAACTAATTATTCTTTTTGCTACAAGTTTTGACACGTTGGATGACAAAACCAATATGGCCTTCGTTTTTTACGCAGCGCCATCTATCGAAGGCTAAATTCATGTCAAATCACCCTCGTACTTACAAATATTATTAAAGTTTTCTTCGCTCCCTATTACCACTTGGCCGCCTATCAAATGCATTGCAGTGCCATGTGTAAGTGTAATTTAAGTTTGTGTATTTAAGGCTTGTGGAATTCCGATGTACACGACCATTCGTTTGTTTAATTACGAAATATTAATAATTATTACATATTGCAAGTCAGTTTTGTAAATCCTTCAAATTACTATTAAAATTTTGCCAGCAGAATGAGTAGTTGATGTTTTTTCCAGTAGTTTTGATGAAAACTATAAACCATTTGACTTGGCTTGAGGTATACTAGTTAGATAAGCCAGGTTTAATCATAATAATTGTTTTCGGAACGTAGAGAAAAAGGTTCATGTGAAGGTGGGGTAAATCTGTTAATGATATGATAATTTCATATCATAATGATTATATAATAGACATTTAATTTTGAACAATTCATATAAAATTTGTTTTAAAATCCTTTCGTGAGCATAACACATATTATTCGCTTTTCACTACATATCCTCTTCTCCATTCCAATGATCCTCCACATCTATTTCATAGCATTAGGGAAATTATTATAATTAGACTTTGAGACAAACCTTTCCGAAAAAGGGTTGAATACAAACAAGATGCACGAGACAAGGACACGTGTATAATGATACGATACGAAATAGTAGATGACGGAAGACACGGCCAAATTTTCAGTTTGGATCGTCCGAAAAGGACAATGAGGATAAGCGAGGAAACACGAGACGATAGCAATAGAGGACGTTGAAAATGAAAATGTTTTCCAACCTTCAGCGCAATCATCTATTATCATAAGCTGGAAAACTTCCCTTGCGTTACAATTGCGCACTTATCCCTTCAAATATCCTAGAATATGTACAAATTCAGTTTATACAGGATGATATAAATTCGAATTTCATCCAGCCCTACAAGCAGATTGTAGTTGATCTTGGCATTGATCTGTTGATCAAGTATTGTGTTACATTACTGGTAGTGAGTAATTTGTTAAAAAACTTAAAATTAAAAATGTTTGAAATTTTGGACTTTCGAGTAGGGTTACCAACCGTATTCTTTAAAGAGTATATGTACTCTTTTTGGCAAGTAAAATTATGTAGTCTTGCTATATAAAATATGTATACCATTTTGTTTTAAAGAAATGTACTCTCTTTGGGTTGGGTCGAGTTACGTCGATGTTACTATATTACGTCGAAACTCTAGTGTCCTCATTTTTTCAAGCAATTCACAAGCCAATATATGAATTGACAAAGGCAATATCCAATAAATCCCAGAACAAAACATTTCTTGGATTTTCTGCTTATTCCGTAGGTAGCTCTAAGTTTATCTGGAAAAGTTGCCTATAGTATTTCCATTTGAAAACTCAGATATTAGTATTCAAATATGAATAATCAAAATCTCCTGTTTTCATTGTTTTGTCTTCTGATTTAGGAAAATCTTTTTTGGTAGTGCATATAGTTCCACATGCTATCATATTCTCTACGCGAAGCTTCTCTAGTAAAAGTATTGATGTAAAATAATTGTCAAAATAAACAAGTTTTTTTCCCCATTGCGATTTAGTAAGTGACAATCTTTCTCCTAATCCATAATGTGCATACATGTTTCCTTCCGTTTTCCTTGGTAAATTTCGAAGTTCACAAATAACCATTTTGATCACCCAAACACTACAACTTATATACTCTCTGTATGGGTTTTATTGGATTATATTGTTTTAGATACGACCAACCATTGAACAATATTGTTTAATCAGGTAGTTTAATCAGGTAGTTACTGGGTGTTAAACTCATTGGTAGAAACGAGATAAGCATTTAGATATAATGACGTACTCGTGAAAAAATAAATTAAAGATTATTTTAACGTAGTTAGATTTAATAAAATATTTAATTTGTTTGACAAAATATAGCTTGACTTATTTCATTGAAGGTTGTGAAGTGAAACAATATAACTTATTATATTAACAGGTATTTATCAACTCTTCCATATTTAACGAGTATAATAATATAATAATTATGTAATAAAAATAGGCCTTACATTCTTGTGTCGATACCAGATGCCATGATAAGCGGGAGAGTTAAGTTGCTAACTGAACTGTGTGATCTTTTACGTAACATTGCACCTTAAAGTGGAAACTGCTTCTGGAAACTGATTCATTCAATAATGTTATATTGAATATTTTTCAAATATTATTTTGAAAAAATTCAATATAACATTATTGAATGAATTTATTCATTATTTTTCAAATATTCAATAGAGCCAATAGAGTCAAACGTAACAAAGTCTTCTTTCTCCGCATTTGGTTCTAAGCCCGTTCCCTTAGCTGTTGTTTCGCAGCAGCGTAAGTAGGGACAGTAGGAATCTGGTTAATCTATTCATGCGCGTTACTAATTAGATGACGAGGCATTTGGCTAACAGCTCTCAAAGGTTTATGTAGACTTATACATGGATACCCTATGCACTTCGTACGGTGTTGTAGACATGGTCTACATTTAAATTGTATTAGCATTATGTATAATCCCTAAGAGCTCCTAAACATTTATCGGTTTACTTAATGTAAACGTAGTCAAATATATTCGCGTTGAATCTGATCCTAGAATGTCTATTTCGGAACAAAAACGAACATTTCTTTGGGTAAATACATGACGCTCGTTTTGGGTTAAACGAGATTAATTCTCGCTCGCTTTTAAATATTTTGAACCGTTCAGTTCGAACAAAAGGATGAATATACTCATGAATATGCTAAACATAAGCCTCTACTCGTTAACGCATAATGGCACCAGACTGCCAATCGTCCCATAATAAGATCTCCTGATGGAACCCACCATCATCCCTTCGATTGTGCCACAGGGCAGACACTATCAATTATTTCAGAAGTGAAAAATCCTACTGACCACTACTGAAAAGTCCGAACTTTCCATTACCTCTTCGGAACTAAATACAGGGACCATGAAAAGGTAGAAACAGGAGCACATTGAGAGTAAAAAACTTACTCTTTCATGCCTTGTCTAGTGATCACTAGTCGTCATCAGTAATCTTATCCTTATTACTGTTATCACTGAGTAACTAACTACATTATACTATTCCAATATCTAGGACACCGTGTGGTCCACAATTAAATATTGACGAACAATAATCAGTTGACTTGTCAACCAAACAGAATCAAAATTTGCGTAAGCACACGAGTGCCGAATATGATTTGTATTATTTTGACAGGATTCTCATACAACCAGGTACAGTTTAAATACAATTTCATATGCAGTGGACTGACGTATATCTTCAACGACTGAACGACAGTTAATCATTCAGTGGCGTTGACCCAGAGTCATAGTTACTCGCGCTTAAGTGAATTGCTTTACTTTACCATTTAAAGCAATGCTCTGTTTTATTGGACAGTTGGATTCCTGAATGTCCGTGATAGTTCTAATGTGACAGACGACGTTAACGTAGAAATGTTTTCGAAGCTTGTTCTTTTTAATCACAAAAGGAACAAGAACTCAACAGTCGACTCGAAAACCGGAGCCTTATAGCCTATCGTCGTTGCTTCAGCTCGACTCTGCATCCGAACGAAATTCGACGCATCATACCTTTCATAGGCAATTCTTGTACTGAAGTTACGCATCCTGTTTGTGGACTTTTCTTAGAAACATTATACATGTAACCAATGACTGCTAGCCAAGGGGCTTGCTACGGTTTTCGGTACGAACCTACCAGCATATGCACTTACCGGCACACGCATGTTGTTTGGCTACAATAGTGATACGCAAACACCGGATATGATTGTTGCTATGTCAGTGATGCCCCAAGAGGCTCTTTGAGGCTCTTTATTAGGGGCCACTTACATGCATCATAGAGAAAAGTCTGCGTATCGAACTACTATTGATGCGGTGCAAGCCGTTGCCGGTATGAAACGCATAGCAGACTCCAGTCGTTGGGAGGGTTCTTCTCCACGTCGGTTCTCGAAATTCTTGCTCGATGGTTTGGGTGCGGCCAAATAATCTGAGTTCAACAAAATGCTAACTGTTAACAGCGTGAAAGAACCAACCTGTAGAAATTTCACCTCACACTCATCTTAATTACATTCTTTTCATTTTCTATTTCATATTAAATACACTTTTTAACAATGTAATGGTAATAAGTCACAATATTAATTTTGATGATTATAGTAAGTAACTATCAAAACATCGGCGATTTCTAGGAATACAATATGAACGTTTCCATCTAAATATCTAAATGCCCGGAATTTTATTTTTATAGTGTAGTCAACTTATCACAATATATATATACATATATATATATATATATATATATATATATATATAATATGTAAAAAGCATGTAAAATGAGTAAATGTATACAAGCATGTAAAAAGAGTTATAAATAAGTCGTTCAATAAAACTGTTTTATGCAGTCTATCCTGTATAATCTATTGGAAATTTTAATTTTTTATTCTAAATACATAATTAAATAAATAATTCGAAGGAAATAAGTAATTAGCGAAATATGTTATAAATCACAAGATACACAAAACTAACGCGAAACATGCAATAAATTTTATATAGACAATAATTCTACAGAAAATTGATCGTTCACTATAAATCTTTTAATTTCAGTCAGCGCATCTTCCATTTCTTCCCTTAATGAATCTATTTGTATCGATTTCTAGCCATTATGTAATAAGTCTTCCCTTTATACCTTTCCTCACATTCCGTAAACTACGTGTCCATTAAGTTGTTGTGCGCTTCCATTGCGACAGTTTTAAAGGAATTTTAGACGAAAGATGAATTATGGTATTTGTTAATAACATTGATGTTTTGGTAGAAATCACGGAGATCCATTGATCCGGTTTGTTAAGATGATTATAAAGCAGAAAATTCCTCTCTGTTTTTGGACAAATTACATGCTTTGCTCTTGTTTCCAACAAAATTCATCTTGCTTTAGGCAAATTGTGATAAAAACAGTTATAATCTTTGTGAATGAAAGAATAGAGACATTTAAAATCAAGAATCAAGAACCCCGCACTGTGTGAAAAGATAAGTGCGTCCCGCAACGGTATAAAATCAAGAAATTTAATATACTTGAATATTTGATATTTCGTGATTAAACCTCCAATATTTAAGAGAGTAAATTATGAAAATAATATTTCTTATTACTGGTCTCTAGAAAAAATGTTTACTCCGTCTGCGACTCGAACCCGGACCTCTCGATTGCTCTTCTAATTGAGCTAAGTGGCACTTATTCGAAGACACAAAGAATTTTTAATACATATTTGTTTTCCGATAGGCAACTTATATATCAGGATTTGTTTTGGCCATCTGTTTGCTACCATCAATCGATCCATTCGTCATCGGGTAAATGGAACCTCCTGGATGTTTTTATTAATTTCTTTTCCGCCTTGCTGGCGGTTGAATGCTTAGTTGAATATTTCATGTTTCGTGGTAAAACCTCCACGCTGGAGGTATTATTTAATAGAATAAATTATGAAATTATTAATTTAAAATATTACGGGGTAAAGATTTTTTCGAGACACAAGTAATAAGAAATATTAATTTCATAATTGACTGTATTATTAAATATAAAATTGTTTGAAAAGGAAAACCGTAAAGAGGCAGACTTATTTCCAGGTCTTTCACGTTTAATGAAATTAAGATACTCAATGGATACGCATTATTTAATCGCTAAATTTGGGATGGTACACGTCAAGGGAAATAGGGGTAACGCCTATAGATGCGCCACTGAACATTGATTAAACGAGAAAAGTCTCAAATGTTGAAACTTGCAAATCATTTGATCATTGACTGAAAAGTATTGCCGATACACAGTGTTCATTGTAGAACTTTTCGCTAACTGAACAAGATTTTCATGATCGTTTTTTGTAGCAAAGCGTTATCAATCCCAATTTTTGTATTGCAGTTGCGCTTTATATAGCCATTCACGGAACGTGTTCAATAAAAGATTTTGGAACATATAAAACAAGAGTGAAATAATATATGAAGGAAGAGCGCCTACGTATAAGATATTGAAAAATGTCTCTTGTGAGATAACATGAGTCTGTGAGATGGTGCGTCTGTGCGTGGTTTACCATTTGACCCATTTTATCTACGCCTGTTTTGTATTTAACATAACAAGTGATTTTATTATTATAATAATAAGTGGTCATGTGAGGGTTTTCATCATCATTTACAACAGTATCAGAGTCCATTGTCGATAGTAAAATTACAACTTTCCTTTTCTTTGGCACGTTCGAGCAAGAATGTTCGTGAAAACGAAAGAGAGTGGAATATTCTTTTCTAGATATATGACGAGTCCTTTGTTTTGAAATTTAAGCCTTATTTTTTTCAAAGTACCAATAATTGTTAATTTCCACGACAATAAGTGCAAGAGGTAAAGTAGTAAAATAAACACTTCCAGTTTTTCCTGAATAAATAATCCCACACAGAGGGTATGCTTTCTCCACATCGGAAATCCACCAAAATTTGAACCCGTACTTAAATGGCGTTGAAGGTATATATGGCGTAAACTTACTATGGCCCCGAAAAGGATAAAAGCTGCGCCTAATTTACTGTAGGCTTGTACACAAATGTGAATTGAATGTTGCCGAAATTTCACCTCCAGGAGTAGCTTTATTATTTTCTGCTTGTGTCTGGCACCTATCAACATCGGCGTATCGAATAAGTCGCATTATGGAACGAAATCGTTGATACTCACCAACGCGCTGTAAAGAGCATACGAACTACTTTTCCACATTTCACTGGTATGATCAACATTTGAATTATTAGCCCCAGAACATATCGAAACCCCAATAGACGCATACATTCTTTGTGCAATTCCTGGTATCCACAATTGCTACGAATCTGGATTCTTTGCGTTGTAGTTATGATATACTTCGTTAGCTTTTTTGTTAGTATGCTAAAGAATTAGATCTACCATTTCAACTGTAATAATTCTTTTGAAAATATCTCCTATTGATAAAGTTTCTGTAGATCTATGTGGGCCACTTGTTTCACGTGAAACGGTTTTGTCTTTCGCTATGTACGCACTTGGATTTGATATACCTGTTCCATCTGGCGCTGGTGCACCCCTAGCCGTTGGCTAGGGGTGCCGTTGGCTCTCCCTTGACTTTCGCTCTCATCGGATTCGATATTGCTTTCTTTTTCTCCTTCGAATGACTCGTCGGATATGATGGCGGCTCTTAGACTAACGCTTCACCCGGCAGTCAGTCCTTGTAGACGTTTCTAATTCTTCATTATAGCCTGGCAAGCTTACGCTTCAAATATTTATCTCTGTGAGCACGACTCAATCTGGATTCTATAAAATTGAGTAAGTAATATCCTCATCGAAAACCGAAGATCAAAACTGACCGCACGCTATCTATGCAGCTCTCGGAGACCTTACTTCTACCTCTTTTCATTGATGCTGTAGCAGGCTAGAGAACTTGGGAATTGATTAGATAATTTCTATTGATGTTTATTAAATGAAGTTAATTGATTCCAAACGATGTAAGTCCGTCAGGAATTAAGAAAATGTAAGTCAGGAATTAAGAAAACCCAGTAGTGGCATCTGGGTAGCCTGGGTGTGTAACTACGAGGTAAAAGTTGTATATGTATGTAGGGGTTAAAATACTTCTAAATTACTCCCAATTACAAACTAAAATTCTTGAGTGAACAGAATGACCAGTTTTATATATTGAGTGAAAGATCGGTTTGTTAAGTTTGATTTGCAAAACAGGACTTTCTCCATTACCTGGATTGGAAAAAGTATAGGTCTTAAATAAAGAGAGGCAATTTGCTTTAATCAACAGGCTATAGAAAGCAGTTCTGCATAGCAATTTTAAATGTTTTCCCGTTTGTTTGTAATTTCAAATTTTAAACACGTGTTCATTGTCATCTATTCTTTCTACTGTTTTCGCATTTATTCGGATAAGCTGGAAGCAAACCATTAGTAGACAACGCGAGGCATTAACGGGAATGACACGAGGCATCGAAGGGTCGAAAGTATCCTTTGCCTTATTCCTTTACCCCTCTTAGCATTTTCCATCACTTTCGCATGCAGCCGCACACCCTTACACGGATGGGTGGTCTTCGCTAATTCCCTTCTTTACTGAGAAGGGAAGTAGTTGGCAGCAAAAAAACGCGAAACGAGGAATGGAAGAGGCGAGGGTACTTGTGAAAGGGATGTTTTTGAAGTAGGTCGATAAATGAATTATGCAAAATCAGATGCACGATAAATATTTCTGTTATGATGCGTCTGATTTCAAATTCTTTTCTTTTAATCGACAATATATTTGTTTCTAGAGATATATTATGATATAGTCTTGTAATTAGGTTAAAGATATTTTTAATAAAATTTTTTGCTTGTGTTTCTAAATCAGGACCCACATTAATATTAAGTCTGTTAGAGGATTTAATCTTTTTTCATTTATTAAAAAGAAAATATTATAGGAGTATAGGTTTCTAGAAAATTAACTATTACTCATTTATTATATTTTAAGACTTGCATATTATCTTTGCGTGGCGCGCAGCGAGAACTTAAGTTTTCTTTACTTAGTTTGGATCAATGATTAACTTTTGGGCTTGACTGCTGATTTGAATGAAAGTGAAAGTTTTATTTTATTCTTATTTATAATACCTCTATAGTAATACTTATGAAGGGCTGAAATTATTTCTGTTCCTCGGTCCTCCCAGTCCAGTTCGTCTAATCTTCTTTCCTCCATGGCTTGGTTATTCCTGGACTTCCAACTGATTTTAGGACAACCCCTACTTCATCTCCCATATTTGTTGGCCACCTGTTGTCGTCCATCCGCTGTAGGTGTCCATACCACGTGAGTTGTTTAGATTCAATGGCATCGATGATGTTTCAGAGTCCACGTCCATCCCTTCCCTGATAATATGATAATATGGTTGGTGGCATATTCAAGTTTGGAAACTCTGCAGCATCTTCTCCAAAAATTCATTTCCGCTTCTAAATGTCATTCGCGTTCTCTATTGTTTAGCACCCAAACCTCTGAAGCATAGGTCATTGTGTTATCTGGAATGGTTGTTTATTTTTTTGTTGCTAATCTTTGGGTTCCAGATAATAGGATGTAATTCGTTTGCCAATTACTATTTTCTTTCTAATATTACTCGTGATCATGTTGCTTAAATATTTATTCTTGAACTGACTTTATTGTTCCATCACTCAACACAATCTCCATAGGTGGATCTCCAATGGATATATATTGAGTTTTTTTAATGTTGATCTCTAGAATGCTTTTAGGATCGTATGCTCCTAGGAGCTTTCGTAGCATTGAACGAGATATCGTCACAGTCTTATGCGAATAGTATTTGGTCGTTCGAAACCAGTAAAATAGTTAGGTAATTTCCATCTATCTCTAATCCAATTTTTTCGTATTTTATGTGTCAGTATTATAGTGATTTGCTGATGTACTGGAAATTTGGCAAAAGCTTCGTGCTTACTTTTACTGCACTAGTATTGTTTTTATATAATCTCGTCAGAGCATTAATGTAAGTAGATGGAATTTGAAAGTAATCAAGTGGTTCCCATATTTTCTTGCTAGCCTCAGAGTAGTACGCTTTTTCTAATCAATGGAAACTGCATTTGCTTGTCTTCCTCGTGCTAAATTCTTTTCGATTATTTGTTTGAGACAGAAAGCATTATCCAAACAAAATCGGCCTGCTCTGAACCCGCTGTGATGTTCTTGTCCTTCGTAATGTTCTTCAATTCTTTCTTTTAGGATCCGCCCATACAGATTATCCACTAATCTGCTCACACTTGTGCGGTAGTTGTTGCCTTTTTGAACCTTTTTTTGTGTTTTGACGTAATATGTCCTGTCTTCCATTCAGTCGGTACTTGATCGTGGAAATGTTCATGTTTGCACTTCTAGTACACTTTCTGGGTCTTTTTTGTTTGATCAGCTTAATTGGTAATCCTCCAGGAGCTGGTGCTAAATTATTTTTCATGTTTTGTATCGGTCTCTTAATCTACTCCTCTGAAACTGTTTTCACTTGGGTTTTCATCTCATTTCTCTCGGTATAGGAAATGTTTTCATATTTTAGTCTATGTTCAGTCAGCAGTTTTTGATAGTTCTTTACCCATCGATCCATACCAACTACGTCGAGTTTACTTTAATACATACCAACATTCTCCTGATTGAGAACTTGGTAAATTGATCGCCTGGATCTTTCGTCATCAACTATTTATCGTTTTTATCCTTTCTTTTGTTCGATTAGGAATGTGAGCTCGTCAGTCCAGTAAATATTATGGGTTATTGCTTTGGGTTTAATCTTATAGCCCAATGTTTCCATGGCTGCCTGATGAATTTGTGTTAATAATCTTTGACTACTCCTCTGGTTTGCATAAGCTTATGCTTCTGTACGAGTCGTAAGTTTATATAGAAAGACCGTTGAGTCGTTTTTGAAACCCTCTAAGTTGCACTCCTGTCTTCCTGGATAATTAAAGTATATCATAGTAGTCAGCACTCCATATACCCGGAATGGTGGGGTTTGCCGAACTATAACGTAGTCTATAATGGTTTGCAGGCCTATCGTACATTAATGCTATGTGTACTTGTTGATTTCCTTGTGGTCAAAAAAGGTATACGTTAGTTTTAGGGAGACCTAGGTGCATAACTCATTAAGTCTAATACCATTGTCGTTGAGTATTTGGTTTCCAAAATTGTCCCACTAGTGGACTTTGGACTGTCCTATCAACTCTGACATTTAAATCACACATCAATTCTAAATTATCATAATAAAATCGATTTGAAATATATGTTGATTTATTAAATTTAAATATAAAATCATTTATATAAATTTTCATAATAAATTGGGATTATGTTAATTGTAGTAATAAAATAGAAAATATATAAAGATTTATTATTAAAAACAATTCATTGCGGAATATCTCAGAGATATAAATTGTCATAATAATATCGAAAACAATCTGAAGTTTTTTATTAAAAATAATATTAAAATCGTAGTTAATACAATAATTGTGTGTGTACTGTTGTACAATAGTTTCATCTCGAGCAATATTTCATACTTATAAATTGTCTAACACATTTGAAAGCAAATGGTTATTTATAATAAAATCGAAACACGAGTGACTGGTTTTATATTGCTGGTTTTTATTTTATTTTTATATCGCTGGTTTTATAATAATTGAATACTTGTAACTTTTCTTACGCTTGAGCGATGGTTCAAATTTATAAATTATCGTTATGAAATGGAAAACAAATAAAATAAAATTTCAAAATCGCCTTAATAGAAAAATCAGGTTACGTCAGATTTTATAATAAACGAGGCTCCAGTGATGTCAAACTAGTTCTTTTAAAATTTTTATTTTATAAATACTATTTATTATTTTATAACTTTTATAGGTAAAACATAATTTTTTGAATTATAAGATTATTATATTTTACATTAAATAAAATCACGGAACTCCTATTCCAAAATATAAATGTTTATTATTGTCAACAAACAGTAATGCGTTTCCACAAATGCCTCATCATCAGACTACTAGAAAGTAATACAAAGGAGTCGTCAAAATACCTTAATTAAAAAGAAAATAAATGAAAGTTGAAGTTATAACAGTAACAAACTATATTGGAAATTGTCTTGTATTTTAACAAAATTTTCCCTTTGAAAATTAAAAGCATTCATAATTAATATCGACAAATAGACAAAAAGAACCAAAAAGTGGTTTATTATATAATTTCAAATATTGGTGCATTAATGAAACGAATGAAAGTTGAAGTTATAACAGTAGCAAATTAGATTTGAACTTTAACAATTTTTCCTTTAAAACTGTAAAGCATTCATATAGAGATGACCACTAGAAAGTTCCTCACAAGATTTAGAGAACATTCGAGTGCCATAGGGTTGAGACATTCTGGAAACATATTCTATTTTTTAATCATAAATTTGACATGGGTAAGGATGCAAAAATATTAAATATTAGCCGTAATAACAACTTACGCAGTTTCTTGAGAACAGGTTTATATTACATATTAAGAAGACAGATTCCAATAAACTTTTAAATAAACATATAGATTTTAACGATATGGATTTGATTACAAAAATTTTTCTGTTCTAATATTTTTATGATTTGGTAAGCTTATGTTGTTATTGTTCTAATAATCTAAGTACAATTTTATATGACATGCGTTCCTTTACTTATTTATATTTCTCATAAAATACATCTAAAGTTACCCATTTTGGACGGACATACAGTCAATTTGGTCCAAGTACATTAAACATGGTCATTGATACATGTTCATTATACATTGAATTTTCAATCAATTTACATAATGTAACAGGAACAACTGTTTTGCGTGTGCATTCTATTCCAAAATGAGCCCAAAGGACCAGAATTAAAGTTTCACAGCAAGACTATTGAAGACAACCTAGAGTTAAAAAATAGAAGAAAATAAAAAAATTGGAAATTTTTTAAAAATATGGGTGAACCAAGTATTTCAACCCTTTGCAGTTTTGTGCCCAGACCGATTTGAACTTTCTAAATAGCATACATTTTGTTGAAAACTAATATTGTACCATTGTACGTTTACAAAATGTGCTTATCTATTACACTTTCCACGTCAAATACACTTTCCACGTTAGCGTATAATGCGTAAAAGCAGTGGAGCAAAATTTTTACTGACCTGCTCTTGTAAAACCAACATATACAAAGCTGTTTTACGTGTAAAGAAAATCATAAGATGTCTTGCATAATATATCCAAATTTCAACCAAATGAATCACATTTTGACGATTTTTGTCAAATTTTCCCTCATTTCATCGAAATTGCCGATTTCAAAAGTTACACTTTCTTACAATGGCGTATAGGTACGACCCTGTTGTATTTATCAAAAAAAAAAAATTCAAATAGAAAATATTGACAAGCAAATCATATATCAAATTTTCCAAACACCATATTTTTAATCTTCTTCAGCAAGCTGTCAAGTTACTTTGAAAATTCAAAATGGCACCCCTCCAATTTCAACATATAGTTGATGGGCTGCACGCTTCTACGATTTTACTATATTTAAAGTTTTTACTATGTTAAAACATTAAAATTATTGTTTGTTTTACTGTAAAAATGAGACATCTTGTCTATAAAGATGTAAACGTTTTTTTGTTTCGACAATGTATTGTTTTGAGAATGTTCATTTAATTTTTGTTTATTTGGAAGCTATTTTAAGGTAAGATTTCAAAGCTGTTCTGCTCTTGTTATTAAAGTACTAATATTCGAATTATCTTAAAAAAATGTCTGTGGTTCCTTTTGTCTATTGGCAATATGAATTATAAATCGTTACATTTTTAAAGGAAAAATTGTCAAAATTATTTAAAATTCAATTTGCTACTGTTGAACAAGTGTGAGATTTGTAAATGCTTCTTCCACTTGTTGGCTCGATGATATCAGTTTTACTTTTTTGGTTTTTACCGTAATTAGTAATCCTAACTTGTAATGGAGTAACTAATTTTAGAAGAGCGGATGCTAAATAAATAGAAACACATAGCGTAACGTCTGAATAAGAAATCTCCTTTATTGGTAACATTAGTCAGTCTTATCTATAGTACGTAATTGTAAATAATAAATAACTGAATTGTGCATGTATGGTATAGCATTTAATTAAATGGACTTCTACAACATACATGTATTTTAATTCATATTGATGACACTGCTTGGGGCGCGTGCCATCTGGTTTAATTTCTTCAGATGAACTTTGTATGTAACAATAATGCAAGCTTATTTTTGCTATTTTTTAGCATATCTTGTTTTGATTATGTGATGTACTGTACGTATAAAAATCAATAAATATATCACCTAGCATTTATTAATATTTTAAGTACATCATTTATGCAAGATATTGTTAATCATGTGTATTAATTTTCTATTGTATTTTCCCAGAAGAATGCTTTATTAACTGGGTTTAGAGGGTTTCTTTATTAAAGGATTTTAATGCATCTAAATGCAACAATTATAAATTAGAACAATATTTAGTCATGTAAAAATATATCATGAAATAATATAAATATGAATTTAAATAAATGTAAAATGTTGTTTTACGACACATTTGTTACGAACATAGTCCTTTTGGGATTATCACGGAATATGCACACCGTAGTATTTGTCCTCCAGATAGCCTTACATTTTTAAAGGAAAATATTTGTTAAAATACAAAATTATTTCAAATTTAATTTACTACTGTTATTTACATTTTTTTAAATTCATATTTATATTATTTCATGATATATGATTACATAACTTACAATATTGTTCTAATTTATATTTGTTACATTTAAATGTATGAAAATCCCTTTAATAAAGAAACTCTGTAAGCCCAGTCAATAAACCATTCTTCTCGGAAAGTACAATAGAAAATTAATACAGATGTTTAAAAAACATCTTACATAAATGATGTAATTGTAATATTGATAAACACTAGTTGATATACTTATAGAATTTCATACGTACAGTATTTCACGTAATCAAAATAAGATACGTCTAAACTAGCAAAAATAAGCTTGCTAGTTTTTACTTCTGTATTCTTCATTTATGATGAGTTTATTGCAAAAATTTTATTTAGTGCAAAAAAATGAAAAGGCTTTCATTTTGTAATTAAAATAGTTTGATGACTCCTCTGTATCACTTTTTTGTAGTCTGATAATGAGCCATTTGTGAGGCCTCGAAACGTGTTACTATTTGTTAATAACAATAAAAGTTTATATTTTGGAGTAGGAGTTCTGTGATTTTATTTAATCAGTAATATACTCTAAAGCAGTGGAACCCATTTACTTATTATATTTTAAACTTTAATATGTAGCTTTTATTTCTACTTTAATATAAATTTCTACAATATAATTTCTTATTTCCTATACAAAATTTAAATACATTCATACAGAAGTTTAGTTGCAATTATGGTTTTATTCTGAAATATTTATTTTTAATAATCACGTCAAATACTGTTATAGATTTCTTTATAAAGCTAACTCACACTATTTGTGTATTCTTAAATTTTATATCCTGATAAATAGAAAAAGACATAAATGGAATAATGTGTGGAAAGGGATAAGGGAACTTAACTGTACGACAAGGATGCATGTGGTGTAGTGAAGCCGTATACGATCAAGTAAGTCCAGTCGTGAAGAGTTATCCTTTCCTTTTTGGAGGCAAGACATAGGCCTCGAATAGAAATAAATCAATAATTTAACTAAAACGCCAGTAAAGGCCTAGGAAAATGGACGGGGTAAGATATGGTAGTTGAAGCACAGATAGAGTGGACGAAGCTAGAATAGATATAAGAAGGGATATTATTAAGGTGGCCAAATATATAATCTTCATTTATGATAAAAATTGTTTAATGCAAAAAATTTATTTGTTTTGTTGGTTAATATTAAAGAAATATCTCTTAAGCGCTCAATTTGATTTTTTTTTTTGATAATTTACATGACTATTTTGTTTACCTTCAAGATGAGCATTTTGGAAAAAATGTTCTGAAAATTTTGTTATTCATGAATTACAATAAGCTACGTATCTTTTAATAGCCCTCTCTATTTCAATTAAATTCTCAAATTTTTATAATTATTTAAAATATTTTTTTGTTAATTTATTTTGTTACTTGTTCCATTATACAAATATTTTTAATTATTATGACGTCGGGAACGTTGGAAATCATCATCTCACTTGACTGTTTTATTTTTATTACCGTTTGGCTTCTGTCAAAGGCATGTCAAATACACCTTCGTTACCAATTATGGTCTGCTTTTCTTTCGTATGTATCATTTCGATTCGAATTTACAATTTAATTTTTAGTGTATGTATTAAGTTTTCCAGGAAAAGTTTTTGGACTTACACATCTTACATCTAAAAATACATAAAACTCGTAATCTTTTCTATTGTTTCATTCTACTTTACTTAGAAAGGACATTCGATAGAAATGCAGAATTCTTATAAAAATTACATACGTAAAATTTAAATACCGTAAATGCGGTGAATCGGGACAATTTGGGAGGTTGTTCAACCGACATATTTTTTTTTTTCGATTTGTCATAATTTTATATTGTGACCACATCCTTAGTGCATCCACGGCATAATATATTGTTGGGGCAGTGATACTCAATAATGTATTTTTATTTATTTGTATGTATCCCGATTCACCATGGAAACAGGTGAACTGGGACAGTTGTATATTTCTCAGTATTTCCCTATTCAAACGTCTACAGGGGTCAAAAGGGATTTAATAAAAATTTCAAAAAATTATTTTAGGCCAGGGTGGCTTAGGATTAGGGGCTTAGGATATAATGAAATAAGATAATAACCAAATAAAAATATTTTTTATTCATTGAAGCAACTTAAAAACATTTTTTTCAGCATTTTCTTTTTTTAATTTCTATTAAAAAACCTACCTATGGAAATTTGGGTGTCGGATGAAACATGTATCGGCCCCTTCGTACCGTAGACGGCGATAATTTTGGAATAACATCAGAGTGTTAGAACTCCGACACATCTTCCACATTGGGGAAAATAAATATTTTCTCGCACTTACTCAATTGCCTAAAAAATGTGCCCATGCATTTTTCTTCATCAGTTTCTACAATCTTTCCAATAAAATATTTGATCCTCGTATCATACTGAAATTTTACCATCACCCAGTCCTCTTTTTCAAGAAGTTTCTCCTCAAAATTATGGATTGAAACTGCAAAGTCTTCAGTATGTTGTGATTGTGATAATAGGATTGGGCCGGCCTCTTCCAGATCTGTCTCACTTGCTGAACTTTCATCCTCTCTAAGATCCGCCACAGTAACACTGCGTCCACTAGGCAGTTTTAGTCTATTTTTTTTTCTTCCCCTATTTAACTCGCCACTCTGTCCCATATCCCATTTGTTTTAAAAAAGTTATCAAACTGTCATCAGCGTTAAGGGCAGCGGTATTATCTGCTTCCACATAACAGATGCGTGGAGTTAGGTGGGAGGAATGCAAAACTTATATCATTCTCTTCTGATAGGCGCACTACCTCAAAGGAGAGATGTTAACTAAGATTGTCACGAATCATGAGCTTATTTTCAGGAAAACGTCGACAGTATGGGATTACAACTTTCTGGAACCAATCCACAAAGCATGTCCCATCTAACCTGCCACTGTTGCTTCTATTGTAAAAGGATCCTGGTGAACCCTCTTCCGTCCACAAGTCATATAATTGTTTTGATTTATCAATTGTGTAGCAGAGGGGCAAAATCCCCGAGGCTGTAGCAGAAAACATAACAGATACGCTAGCTTTGCTAGCTTTCATTATGCGCTCGGGATACTTGCATCCTCTTTTAAATATCATGTTAGGTGAGGCGGTATATCTGCACTTGTTTCCTCCAGCTATTTGAAATAATTTTCTATTGTGGTTGGGGAAACTTAATATTTTGGCGAAGCCGCTGGGATAGGGTATCTTTATGTCATTGTAGAAAGCCCAATGCCCACTCCACACCAAGCATGTTATCTTTAAATTGTCGAATGTGCATACCTTCTCTGTCCAAATGACATTTTATGAAGCAGCATAAATCAAATGTGCTTAGTGGATAGTTCTAACTAGAACACTTTAATATTGAGCGCTTTATAGCGTTTTCCACGGTCTCAGATATAGCTGTTTGTCTACCTTTATTTTTATATTTAACTTGCCAGCTAATTTATACTGTTTGAAATATTTGTGCAAAGCAGATTTCGAAACTCCAAATTATTCCTGAGCTTTTCGTAACGGCATTCCTCTCATTATCACCTCAATAGCATTTGTTATTTTTCTTTGATAGGTTGATTTGGGTTGACCAGAGCGTCCCTTTTGTAATGTCTCGGCATTGCCAACTACAAAAAATAAATTATAAAAATACAATTTTAGCGTTGTTCCTCTTGTTATTAAAAAAATATACAATTTTTACAAAAATTTAATTTTCTAAGGCTACAATGAATTTATTTTAAATTTAATAAATGATATTTACTCACGAAAATATGTTTTAAAAAGTGTAGTCAGTAATAAGCCGTGAAATATTATAAAATGTTTGTGACACATCGAAAAAAAGACATGAAAAAGTAAAGAAAACTTTGCTCTCAAATACCCAATCAGAAATGATTTTTTGGTTTTAATGACTCAGCTGTGTCTACGCAGAACCGTTACCAACCAAACTTGCAAAATTGAAAATAAAATTTAAAAAAATTTGAACGGTTAGTTAATTTAAATATTTTTTTTGCTCTTGTCCCTATTCACCTCCTTTTCCCTATTTACCCTAGTTACGTTACATACTTAAAATTTAAATAAATGGTTTTTAATAGATAGGTGGTTTAGTAGAAAAATTGCAAATTGATGATCAGGAAATATAAGAATTAGTTTTTGGTCTGATGCTTCTCAGAGAAAATTCCAATTGGAAATAGATGCGAGGCTAACTTTGATTGTTAAAGTCCCTTGCTGTTCATTGGTTAAACACAAAAACACTTCAATGGTTCATCTGAAAAAGGTACTAGTTCGTCCAAATGCATTATACACAGTTAATATAATACATTTTATCAAATGCATTGCACTGTTACTAAATTGATAAATAGCGCCTAAATATATGCAAACTTGAATGCATTTGTAACTTATAAGTAGAATTTTAAGAATTAGTTTAGAGAAGCATATATCATTCTGGTAGAACACTGAACTCATAATTCAGTGTAGTGATACTTTGCGCCTATAGTTGACATGAGAGTGTTGATAACGACTACCACTATGCCAATACGTGTCCACCTTGCCTCAATTTTTAAACTGATTCCTATATTTCCTGATCATCAATATACAAGTTTTCGAATAATTACAATCTTCATTATTAAATAAATGACTTTTCGAGTTTTGTCTTCATTGTCTAATTTTTCCAAAATATCATTCTCAAATGTTAACACCGAAGAACGTGAAAATTTCGTTTAGAATATAAAGATATATTTTATTGCCTAGGTGTCCTGTACCTTTTCGCAATTTGTATAAAATATACATTCAATTGATATTAGACCTTCATTAAACCTTCCTTTTTTTGGGTCCACTAAAAGATTTTCTTGAAGAATTTGCATTCTTATATTTCGAAGCAATACATGCAACAATAAAGAAGTTCGAAAGAAGTTTTTATTATAAACGGATTTGGAAACCCTGGATAATTAGGCGATCATTTGAGGAAGGACGAAAAGTGGGTAAAAAGGACTAAGTTACGAACGATAAGGATGGACTGGGAATTAATACTGACGTTTGATTTACCCCTACCGAGTTTACTATTAATTGCAAGGATCGGCAAGGATTAGATTTAGAAAGTTCAAATCGAATACTATTTCTACACTTTACAGAGGAAACTAAATTTTGTTTTTAGTGTGATTTTTAATTGATGTGACTTTTGTGACTAACTAGATTTTTCTTATATTCTTACGCGTGTTTGTCACATTGTTTAATACATCAAATCTTTAATTAATTTATTAAACAGCTACTTAATTTCTTCAATCGACAACACTGGTTATTAGACATTTATAGCAAAGCGCTTAATTAAATTCTCTAATCCACTACATTAATCTAATTTTGGAACTCAGTATAAAATAAATATTCGCTAATGTTTGATAATTATTTAGGTTCTTTCTAGTTTAAAAATCATCTTGAAATTTATCAGGGATTACAATGAACCATGTTTTTATTTTCATCGTAGACTCGACTGTGATCTGCATAAATGAATTTACGTCAAATAATATTTTCCTAATCACAGTTTTCACGTTTTTTATTGCGGTATATATGTTTGGAACGCGATGTTCCGGGATGTCATTTGAAAAGGACTTATTCCCATTTGGAACCTATAATACATAAATTCCATGAATTATTTTTTATAAATTTGCTTTTTCCGCAATCTTTTGTTCGATAGTTAATTGAAAACTAACTTAATACCAAATAAATTGGAAAAGGTTCTATTTAGAATGCCCTATCATAGTTTTCTACCTTCAGGGAAGCAGCAAGAGAATATTTAATGATACGCAATCAGTAGCAGGCACACATTTCTATAGAGCACACATGTTCAATACAAGCATTGGCCGAAAGCGATACGTAGCCAAATATGCATCTGCATGGTTCAAATATGCATCTGCATGGTCCAGTAGAATATATGCGTGAACAACAAACGACTTCTAAGCGGATGGGATTTACCACAGATTTTTCATATCGCGCCAACCTGCATACCCTATAGATGCATAACGATTTCAATACTGTACCATTTTCTAACAGATCGAGATATATTAATGTTGAGATGAGCGTTGATGAATGTAAATCTTTTTGATTTCTAGAAGCAATTAACTTACAGATCTCTATTAGGTATTTTTTTATAATGTCGCAGTTTCTTTCATAAATTTGAAAATTAGTTGAATATTTTAAAATGAATAGAAAACAGTTTGAAATGGTAGAATATTTAAATAAATATACGTTTTACTGCACATCAAATTAAAAAAAAACTATTTACTGCTTTTATAATACTGAATAAGGCATAGATCCATTGAGTTTTAGACGGAACTGAGAACGGTACTTTATCGCGGTATCTTTATGGAACACTACGATTCGTCGCTTTCTGAATGTGGAAACAGAATTTGCATCACTATATATTGCTCCAGTTTATTGTGCTCTAGTCATGTGCTCTAGTCATGATGCAAATTTCATTGTTTATTCATTACTTAATAAATCAGTTTGTAGGTACATACATCCAAAATGTTCAACGTCTATTTGTTCAAAACATAGTTTTTATTTGAAGAAATTCCTACGACTTACTTTTCTTAAAACTGACCCGTATGATTGGTGACCCCCAACAAAATTGTACGCTAACTTTTATTATACCTATATATTCTGCTTTCATGCAGGACTAGGAACACGCAATCAGTAGGAACATCTTACTTGCTCAAATAACGGCATGCAGTTGTGTCAGGAGATAAGTTTTAAATGATAATACTCACTATTATCCGAGGTAATTGGGAACGAGACCATCTCGGATGTTAAGTAAAAACTCTTGAAAATGTACAAAATTGGTTTATTGTATGAAAAAACATAATTTAAACATAATTACAGACCTGTAAACAAGTAGAAATATGAAATTATTTCTTAAAAAAATCTTTAATGGTTTTCTGTGTTAACCTCTGTCTTCTCTTAGATGATGCAATGTCATGCCAAAGCTGAAGATAGAGTATGTCATGTGATGTACACTCTCCTTGTTGTTCTACAAACACGAGAGCGGCGTCGGATCAATTTCAACCCATTAGAACGTGATATTTTTGGACTTATCCCGTCCGTAACGTCGTCTTCTTCACTATTAACCATATCGATAATTTCCTCATCGGTAATCTTCATCTGGACATCTTAAGCCAAATAAATTTTTCCATGGCCTTTGAATGGTGGTAGTTTTCACCTCGTCCCACGTTGAAGCAATCCAGTATGCTACATCTTTTAATGTAACTTGCTTCAAAAGACTTCCTTAACAGTCAATCCTTCGTCTAATTTTACACTCAACATCTGGAGAAGCTTTAGCATTCGCCAGTAATTTTCCTTCATTATTTCTGGAACCCCTTGGTCTTGAGGTTGTATTAGCGATGTCACATTAGGGGATATATAGCTTTAATATCACCACTGCACATTTCTTTGGCGTCTGAGTGAGTTAGCGCCTAATAAATTAGCTTTTCTGGGGAGCTTATTTTGTTCAAAAATGCTTCAGTGACAGGAACAAATTCTTTAAAAAACGACTCACTAAAATCGTGCTATCCATCCATGCACTTCTTTGGTTGCAGATTTTAAAGGCTCTTGGGTTTTTAGTCTTTCCAATAAGCAGAGGCATTAGTTTCAAAGAACCAGAAGCACTGCAGGCAGCCAGAATTGTGACTCTCTCTTTACTTTTTTTTTTAATCCAGGAAAAGTTTTTTCGGATTTTGTTGCTAAGGTCTCTGAAGCTAAGGTCTCTAGCATTTGAAACTTAAGACCATTTTCGTCTGAGTTGAAAATTTGATCAGAGATCAATCCGTCCTTGAAAATGATTCCTTCCATTTTAGATTGAAATTCCAAAACTTCAGATGAGTCGGCTGACAGTTTTTCTCCACTAATGCTTAGCTGCCTTATGCCATATTTCTTCTTCCTTCTGTCCAGCTATCTATTGCTTGTAGTGAAAATTTCCTTGGCGTCTTTTACGTTCTTGTGGTACTCAAGCGCCTTAGTTTGAAGCATTGGCCCACTCACAGGACTGGCCGTCCCTCGAAGCTGTATAAATCACAGAAGAAAAGCTTCATACTTCTGCTCGTAGTTTTAACTGAAACCACTACTTCCACGCATACTTTTATTTAGAATGTTTTCAATTTCTTTCCGGTTACGTCTCCAATCCCCAACAGTCACTTCCCCAACTACCAAATCGGTAGCCACGTTTCTAATAGACTAGCCAACCGTTTTATTGCATTTAATTTCATATCAAGAGAAACTACTACTCTCTTCCGTTTCCCGCTCATATTGAAAGACAGAAATCAATAAACGTATTTACAAAAGACAACACAATGACACAACCGCGTTTAACATGACCGCAGAGACAATTGAACTGACAGTGGCAATGCGAGAGGTATGAGAGGGGATGATGGCTTGACCTTGCAACATCCAGGAGAGACATCGAAGACTCGATATTGCTTGTAAAACGAATAAACTTTGCTTCTCGCCGTAATTGTTACGCTATTAAGAGCTTCATTTTTATTTTTATCTTCCAATGTCTAGCTCGGTTAACCCAGAGACTCGATTAACCGGTACTCGGATAATCGTGAGTCCACTGTACATCTTTTGTACACACTAGGTATATTTAAAGTTTATTTTATTCTGTTCATTATAACTCACAGTTTTATTTGGAAACGATAATGAAAACCTTTGGACAATCAATTTAAATCGAATTACTCCATAGAGAAGGTCGGTGGCAATTTAAAAACTGGCTTTCCTCTTTTTGTTTTCTTTGATTAAGGTTAACATTTTTATTTCCCTTACTTAATGCGATTTCGTTTCGCATTACCGTTCTTATTACTCGCTTTCTTCGTTTCATCTAAGCGACGGTTCTTTAATTAGTATACTTGATACTCGTGAAACCATTATTATTGTTTAAACATTGTTATTTTTTTATAAACACGTTTTCTGCCTTAACGTTGATATAAAAGTCAAAATCAAAATAAAATATTTTCCTATAACGTAAACTTTTTGAATAACCCTTCTCAGTTTAATTTTGTTAAATTTCAATATACTATAAATAAATATAAAATAGAAGTTAATTACTACTTGAGGAAGACAAAGAAACCAAATTAGAAGTACTAAAATCACTACAAGTAGGAGGATGAAAGCAACTAAGACGACTATAATTTCATAGTTCATTTGATGAAGTTTCAAAAATAATTTCAAAAGTTTCAATATAAAACAGTACATCGAAAATGTTTTTATTTAAAAATATTATCTCTGTGACGTATTAAAAATTCAATAATTATAGCATGAAACATATATATTTTTTTATATAAAAAATGTTAAACCATAAACGCGAGAGAAAAGTTTTAAGCCTAACCGTTCTACTTAGATGTTTATAACAATGGCGAAAACTTTCTGGAAAAAGAAATAGTAAGTCGAGCAATACGAGATTGCGTAAAGCGAAAGGAAACAAAAAATAGATGAAAAGTCGAAAACATATGAGGATGTACGTGTGTTGTTTGCAAATTATATGGAAACAGTTTTATTGGTAAATGAATTAGTAAAGACAAACTGTCGATGTTTATCGATAAATTACAAATAGGGTTTCTGAAACGAATCATTCGGATTCCAGAAATACTCTTTACTTAAGGAATCCACAACCCAAATAAGCTGCAATTTGCTCACCAATTTACTCAAAACGTATTGAATAGCCTCTAAATTCAGATTTAGTAAGACTTTAAAATGTCTGAAGGACATAAATAATGTTTGTTCTAAAGAACAGGAGAGTTTGGCCACGAGTTTAAAGAAAATGCTTGTTTATTATCGATAGAGCCGAAGGTAAAAATAATGGTTTAATTTAATCGGAAAATCCGGATCGCTTAATGACAATAGAATAATGATTTCAACAATTTGGAGCAGAAGTTCACATTATTCAGAAGCACGAGAAAAGGAACACGAAATTTGCAAAATCTTTATGACGCACCTTTAAGAATAATTAAACCTATTTCAACTGATGCGAAAAGTGCTTTTTCAATATCTGCCAATTTTTGCACAAAAATTATAACCAATTTTCTTTATTTATAAATTTTTTTCTTATTTTCCTAATAATGATTGCCAAATTTCAAAGATAATTCGCGAGCCCACATTTATATTTACATCTACCCCAAATCTACTACACAATAATTTTACAACTGTTTATCTCTTCCTTTTTATTCCAATTCTACAACCCACTAATTATCCCGAGCATGAGCTAACCACCTTAGGAAGTTATCAACCTATAATCATACTATGGTTTATATCTACTAAACACCCGTATAGAACTCCCCACATTATTCTGAGATTATCCCTCTCCACTGCCCTACGGCTAGCTCCATCAAAGTGTTACTATAATTTTACTATTGCCCGGATGTTCTGCGCCACGTATTTTGTGACTACACAAGGCACCGTTAATCACACTCTCTTAGCAAAATATGAAAACTGATCTACAATAGCCCCATCAGAATGTTAAATAAAGATTAAAGTCAAACACAATTTTAACAAATTTTTAGCAGTTTAATACGATGAAATATTTTACAGTATGGAATGTGAATAACAAGATGATAATCATGAAATTTTTTTTATAACAACCTTTACAAAATATTTTACAAATGTATATTATCACACTATGCAATTCAGATAATATCCAGCAACCCGAAATCCCTATAATTTCTATCCCATAATTAAATGAACTGTCGTGCATATAGTGCACGTAACTTTAGGCGTAAGTTGAAAAATCCAGTTAAACCCTGAAATTTCACAAGCCCACTACCCTAAAATTTCTTTATACCAAAATATATCTTATCTTGATAATACCTCCTTTTGATTTAGTAATCTCTACAATCAGTAAGAATGACTATATATGACTATATAACAGAATAATGTTTAGTTAAAAT
>WYDF02152038.1:0-22547 GCA_009867245.2 Adranes taylori
AAAATTCCAAATGGCAGATTAAGACTTATGTCGGGCGTAACTTTAAAATGGAACTGGGCGGGACATATTGCACGTTTCTCAGACGATAGATGGAAGAAAAGAATCCTAGAGTGGAGACCACGAATGGATGCACAACGTAGCAGGGAACGCCCACCAAGAAGGTGGTTCGAGGATTGAAACAAATTGGATAAACGCAGCTCAAGACCGTCGGAAATGGAAAAGTTTACGGGAGGCCTATGTCCAGCAGTGAACGCAGTTGGCTGTGTGATGATGATAAAGGGGAGGAGAAGGTTATTGTTTCCTTCTCCACACATTATGTGAGAAGTTTATTGTAATCTTTAAAAAAATCATTATGTCCGTTTCCTTTCTTTCATGTCCCATACACATCCTCCAATTCTCAGCCATCAATCTTTATTCCTCATTCTATTCTATACCCTTGCACTTTTTCACCGAATCCTCCCACGTTTCCTCCGCCAAACCACACACTCTACATCTTTTATACTCCTCATTCATCTAATACTTTTTTAACGCTTTTTTAACCTTCAACAATAATTTTGCAGCAGCACTACTGATTTTGCTTTTGATTTGATTTTGCTTGAAGCAATGACACATTTATTACTCCATTATCTACTTTTCTGCTATAAATCACTCCTCCGAAAGCTACTTCGCGAGTTCCAATTTTTGACTTTTTGGAAATATCGATGTGGGAATTTCTATTCTCGTGACAATTTTCGACTGTTTTTTGTCCACCTGGTTGTCCCAGGTTTTCTAAGATCCATAATTCTTATATCATCAATTTTGCCATAATTACGACTGGCGACAATCATCCTAACTGTTCGACATTTTTTGCTATTTTCGCTAATATGTGTCTGTATTCAGACAACAAAGTTGGTAACATCATTAAGTGATCACTATAATTGCCATTATAATTTTCAAATTATAATATCTAAATAAATGTGAGCGTTATATTCTTCAAATCGTGAAATCAATTATCTTATAATAATCAGCACAGAACAACTGAACAATATGTAGGAAAATAAGTACAGTAATTTGAATGCAATCAATGAAAATTTGTCCAGATGTTAACCGCAAACGTGCTCTATTCAACAACGCAAACGCCTATTATATTTTGGCAAAAATTTATGATCGCCTAACTATTGAAGGGAAATTATTATGCCAATAATTTTCTATGTATTGTGTACATATTGTATTCGGTTTCGCAATGGTAGTCCTTTTAATTTTTCTTCGATTCTTTAACATATATTTCAAACTGATGTAAAGTAATCAATCATTTTACGTAATAATGAATGAATAGGTAAATGAATGTGTCAAGAATGTGAAATCATATCATTTTCCAGTTGAAACAGTTTTGATTGATGCTGAGAGAATGGCTCAGAGGAAGAAATTTGAAGTAAATGCAATATATTCAGAAACTAGTTGAGTGTTAAAAACAACTTTGGTGCAAGGAGGAAGAAGAGTTTAAAAAGGGGGGAAGGAAGGAACTGGGGGAGTAAACTGAGGGAGTAAAGAACGAATTGTAAGGAAAGTGTTGAAGTAGGTAAAGAAGGTGATGAAAAGTGGGAAAGTCATTCGTAAGCCAAGAGGAAATGGTTGGGAATAACACGGAAAAGCGAATCGATGGAAGGAAGAAAATTAATGAGATTACAAATGAAAATATAATATGGAAATATTTAAGAGATACAGAGATTAGAGAGCAGGAAAATGAAAGAGGTAAATTGGAATGGAATTGGAGGAAAGTGAAGGAACTGATGAATGCGAAGAAAATTGGGAAGGAGAGACTGATGATCAATAGGCGTATGGAGATGTCTGGATAAAAGATGAGTGAAAGCTTTTGCAAGAGGAATGGATGCAATATGATCAATTCCTCCAATATGAATCCATTCGGGTGAGGAATAGATGCATCACGAAGGAAATTCTATCGGTTTTATATCTGTATAGCATTAGAGGTATAAAAATGAATGACATATATACAGGTATACCAAGATTATCAATTTTAAGTAAAGAAATGTTTAGAAAATTTTGGTATTTCTAAAGTAGTGCGAAGTACCTACACATATCTCAGAATTCCATTGTTCTCGAGAAAAGTATGAAATATAAGAGATAAGTCTTAAGAGAGATCTTATTAAAATATTGGGGGAATACTTTGAAGTTTGAATATCATAACATATTCACTGCAGCATTATTATGGGTAAGTACAATATTTTTACCATCAGGAATTTTGTTTTAGATTTATACTGATATAATAACAGAAGAAAGTATCGACCAAAATGTTTACTATTCACACCATCGCTTCTAATTAGCTTTATCTAAAACGATAAAAAGATTTGTTCCAAATTCCATCAAAACCTGTTACGGAAACAATTCAAAGCAGTTAGATTCAGCTACATAAAATAAACTACCTTGCCTCTATACTACCTAGAAAATAAATTCTAATTATGCATTATGTCTTTTATGTAGTTGAAAACATACAACACAATTACCAACTACCTATTATTAGCGTACGCTATTGAATGGATGAAAAGAACTCTGATGCAGTTGGCAACATTGTGGATTACGACTTAAGTGCGTGGGATATGCCCGCACTGTATAGGTCACACGTGAATGCTAAATCTCGTTATGAATGGCTATCTCTTTTCAAATTTATTGCCGTCTCAAATTCGTGTGAGCGTGTTAGTACCTTAAATGGACCAGTCAAATAGTGAAGTGCATTAAACAGGGACAATTCAACAAGTTGTAGTTCAGAACGTTAGATTTAATTGTTTTTAACATTTCATCATCATCATCAAATAGTCTGTCTCGTCCACGGCATAAGCCTCTTTTAACAAATTCTATTTTACTCGACACTGGGACCCCGGGCTCGAGTTTGTAATGAGTCTACTTTGGCATGGTGATTTTCCCCTATTCCTAACTACTTCTTGTATTGTGCGCCATTCCAATACTTTCTTAGTCTATCTGCCATCCGGCATTCTCGTGGCGTGACTAAATTCTCGCAGTTCTACGTCAGACAGCTCATCGCCTAAACTGCATCCCTCATATTTGTACGTATCTTCTCATTTGGGATTCGATCTTTTAATGTCAATGCCAACAAGGATCTTTGTTGGATTACTCCTATTTTGCTAATGAAGTTCCTCGTTAGTATCAATGTAGAACACGCTTCTTTCGTTTTAAACATGTCAAAATACGGGACTTATGAACATATCCCAACTTGTCGGAGGTGGCCCAGGATAATCCAATTCGGTTTTTTTCCACTGCCAAGTCTTATGTCGTGACGCAAGTATTTATTTATTTATACGATGATACCTGTTGGATATTTTTTCCTTGTACTAAAAGACTGGAGCAGATTTGTTATAAACTGCGTCTTAGAAGTATTGCTCTTGAGGCCAACTCGTCGCGAAGCCATTATTAATCTCCAGAGTGACCTGGTCGCCTTATCCATGTCGTCCGAGATCATCACTAAGTCGTCAACAAATTGCAAGTGGCTCAACACTTCTCAATTTATGTTTACTCCACCTCTATGTCGATATTTTTGAATAAATATTCCACCAAATTTATGAAGAAAAGTTTTGGGGAGATTGGATATTCTTGTCGAACACCCTGTATTACTCTAAACCGCCTCGTTTCCAAGGCCCGTCAACATATCATGGTAATTATGGAATCACACTCATAACTTACACACGTTAACGCTAATGCTTGTATTCGACACCATTTTTGTTTTTATGACCTGCAAATGATCGTTCGTTCCGAAGCTAGATTTGAAACTAGCCTGGGCTGGTAGAAATTCAGCTTGAATATAAATGTCATATCATGATAAATGGGAGAGTTAACAGACTGATGGATCTGTAATTTTGTAGACCTACATTGTTGCCTTTCTTGCGCATAATAATAATAAAAATAATAATGATTATGTTGTTTCATATCAATGGGGTATTCGCTTCTTCAAGACACTTGTTAGATATGTCAACAATTCCTCTCCACCATTATTAACGGCCTCAATATCAAGTTTGACCTCACCTGGTGACTTGTTATTCATTTCGATTATTTGTAGTATATCTTATGTTCTTTATTGTTATATAGATTTGTACAGAACCTTCTAACCTGTCTCCGTTGGGGAATAACAGTTACTCTCTCTGAAGTTGGAATGTCGCGGCTATGTTGGAATCCGAAGGAGTTCTTCGTAATTGACTTGAGTTTCTTCTTTGGATGAGGCGTCTGTTAGTGACAATCTGAGCGCCAGAGACTTTTCTTAAATCTCGGAATAAAAAAGGGAGGGAGTGCACACAACTAAAAGCCACAAATATATTTAACCACCACTTATAAAATTTTTTAAATTTAACAATAACTGCAAAAATGCTATGGCTCTATCAAACTGTATAAGGAAATAATTAATTTAAATGCAATGTATGGTGAATAATGATAAATATAACGGCCACTATTAAATTCCCAATATTATAATGAAAAGCAATAATAATAATTTAAGTAGCCTAAAAATGGTAGCTAATGATTAAATAATTTATACATTGGGTATATACAGGGTGCGTCAGTGAAAATTTAAAAACTCTGTAATTCATTTGACGTTTGGGTGAGGGCGCTGAAATTAACGATAAATTGTGAGTCATTGAACGCCATTTAGTAAACATGGAACAGTAGGCAGGTGCTCATCGTGGTTTCTGTGTTAAATGGTTTTATAAAAATGGTGACTTCGCGGCAACTGTGAGAAGGTTATTTCACAAACAGTACAGTATTCCGCGTCATCGGCGGATACCGTCAATTCGCGCAATTAATTTGTGGGTACAAAAGTTTGAAGAAACTGGATCTACTTTAAATTTAAAACATAAAGAAGCAGCAAGAAGTGTTGGAACGCCAGAGTACATCGATAGAGTTCGAACTACCATAACACGTAGTCCAAAATGTTCTGCTAAGGACTTAATTTTTCACCCCTATAAAATTCAAGTTGTCCAAGAATTAAAAGAAGCCGATTTGGTTAATAGTATGAATTTTTGTCAAGAAATTTTGCAGCGTTTGGATAGAAAAGAAAACTTAATCCACCACATGTTTATGTCAAATGAAGCCCATTTTCATCTTAACGGCCTATGTAAATAAATAGAATAGCCGATATTGGAGCGCTGAAAACCCGCTTCAGTTATATGATACACCCTTGCATAGGCCTAAGGTGACAGTATGGTGCACTCTTTCATCATCTGGCATTATTGGACCATTCTTTTTTGAAGACGATCGACGAAATGCTGTAACCGTTACTGCATTTCGTTACACACAAACATTGTCACAACATTTTTGAGGCAAGAACTGGTTCGATATCCGGAGATTACGTGGTTCCAGCAAGAACCAGTCATACTGCTCGTATGTCTATTGCTCCTTTAAGGGAACACTTTCCGAACCATATCATATCCAAAAATGGAGACATTGTTTGGCTGGGTAGATCGCCTGATTTGTCCACATGCGACTTTTTTCATTGGGGTTGGCTCAAGAACACGGTGTATGTTAAGCGACCGCAAACGTGAGAGGAACTAAAACTAAACATTCAAGAAGAAACTAAACATTCAGCTGCTTGATCACTGTCTTGATCTCCTCCTTGGAGCGTGGGTCCGAGTTAGTTACATTTCCTACTTCTTCTCTAATTTCTACAATTAATTCCTTTTTTTTAGGTTCTTGCTCAGCCTCTTCCTCACTTTCTCTATTGAACACCTTCATGAAGTGTTCGCGCCAACTTGCAAGTTGTGCTTCGGCGTTGGTGAGGAGGTCTCCTTGTTTATTTTTCACCGGTCTCCTGCGGTTGACTTTCCTTTGGAGAGAGTTCTCGTGACACCGTATAGTTCCTTCACTTATTACATCGGAAATGTTACGGCGTGTAATGGAATATTTTACAAGAATGTAAGACTACAAGAATGCGTACATCGTAATGGTGCCCACCTGTCAAGTGTTGTTTTTATAAAATAAAACTGCAAGTCTAACTTAACAGAAAACTGTAAAAACATTAATATTAAAATAAATATTTGTGATACAGTTTTAAATTTTTCCGCTTCACTGACACACCCTGTACAAGCTAATGTAACAGGCATTCAACCTAGTATTTACACCTTCTAGTTCAATCGACTCCGGAAATAGTCACCAAACATAAATCAGACACTAAGACCTTATTTAAAATTTCCGTAATAAACTTGAATAAAAATATTACAATTAATAAATAACACAAATATCACAACAAATATTCCACAGACAATCAAATGTTACATAAAACATGTTAAAATAGTGGTGGTTACACAACACAGTTACAAAACATTGAAAGCTTTTACGTGCAAGTTACAAACAGATATGGATTCTTCTGTGTCCATAAGATCCTACAGTGACCTATATGGAATAGTTACTAAATTCTTGAAATTCTTAAACTGGTTTACAACGTAATAAGCATATTTAACGGTTAACCATTACGTTACTGAATTTGAAATATATCAAAGCAATGGCAAATACAAGGGCTAAATAACGACCCCCCACCCTTAGTTAATTAAAATTAATAAAATCTAAATGATACAAAAATACAAATTTATTCTTAAGAAGATCTAATTAATCAATCCAAATCCCAACTTCAAATAGTAAATTATGCGTGAAGCGCCAAAATTAAATCCACGACAAAATATAAGGTTAGTTCTAACAATCCAGACGATGATCCAAACAGGTATCTGAGAGTTGACTCCACAGATGACACAATTTTACGAATTGGGGAGCTTCCCAAGTTCTGGTCAAGTCGTTGCCATCACCCACATCCAAAGCTCAGATAGAAGCACGTGCTCCTTGCCGGGCCCAAAATGTTTACTAACATCAAAAACCATGCGAGCACTTACTTCGAAAAAAACTCGTTTAATGGTGATTCATTCATCCTTACGATGAAATTGTCAACATGGGAAACGAATTAACGTCCACCGTTTGCCTACAAGCGAATGATTATGGATTGAGCCCTAGGAGTCTTGCTGTAAATCAGAAACACGCTCTAGCGCCAAACACACTCAACAATTAATAAACTTATACAATTCGGGCTTCACCAATAACGGTGCCTAGTGGCTTATTTTAAAAACCAGATATACCCCAACCCATTAAGTGCAAGTATTTCGTTCACAATGACATTTTTATACTTGGAAAATTGATTTAGTTAGAGCCAAGAAATTGGCGGCTGTATTGGCGGCTGTAATTATTAGAGAAGAATATCTACATCCGGCTTCCTCAATATTATCTGAACAGGATGGATTCCTTCCATTCGCCATTCAGTTGCAACCAACAAAATCCCATCGGACCATCACTCTTACGTACTCCATCGACTAATCGGAAAACTCGAAATTTTTATTTATTTAGAGCCAAGAAATTGGCGGCTAAGTGACACTAATTATCAGAGGAGAATATCCATCCGGCTTCATCAATCTTAACAGAACAGGATGGATCCTTTCCACTCGCCTTTCAATTGCAACCAAGAAATCCCATTGGACCAACGCTCTTACCTAATCCATCGACCAATCAGAAAACTCGAAATTTAAGACATTACAATAGTACCACTCGAAACTTGTTATAGTACCAAATTTACAAAGTCCCTACAATAATACATTCAGAACACTTCAGTTCTATTAACGAAGTCGTCTATCTGCAGTGACCTCTCACTGAACAGTTCCTCAACTATCTGGAAGTGTTCCTTTATTCCTACCAGTTATTTCAAGTTCAACGTGGAATTAATCACAGTACTCAGCCTACTACCACAAGTAAGGCTACATCTTAGTAATAGCACGTGAATTACTTTTACATATACATCCGACTAATATCACCCTTATTTAACCAAATACAACCCTTGTAATAAACGGCTAAGCCAAGTAGCGACACCAAAAATAAATAGCATAAACTTACACTATGGTTGACTCAAGAATTGGTGAATGATATGCCACTCTATATGTCATGCGTTCAACACATATGACGTTCACTGGTCAAAATTATCGTACTTGTCAAAACTTTGACACAATAACATATGCACTTATTTTATTCCGATAAATTTTTACGAAATACCATGGAAATAAATTTAAAAATATGTACCAAGTGGATTTAAAAATTTCATAATTTCATCCTCAGGTAATTGAAATCCTTATTGTTGTCGTAATTGAATTAAAACAAATTAAATATTCAACGCAAATTTACAAGGAAACAATAAATTAAACGTCACCCTGCCAAAACCTATAGTTCATAAAATTGGCCAAAATTCTGTCTTGAGTTGTAAATTCAACCAGTTTGAAACAAGTGTCATGGCCTCTTTAGATCCTGTGTAGAACCACCTTGTCCCCTTAGACATAGCTTATATATTAAAAATTGAGGTTTGCTTAAATATGCGAACACTTGCAATGGCTTTTAACAATACAAAATCAGGGGTGATATGATTTAGACAGCGGACGTCCGCCAAATCTATAAAAGTGGCCCGCAAAGCTGACGTCTATGAAAAAACACCAATTCGAAAATACATTCCAAGAAAACACAACGTTCTCAGGTACACTATCATTAAAATAGTCGCCCTCAATACCTAAAAGTATGGCCACCGTTGCTATATGCTGATAAACGATAGTCAATTTTATGGATTGAGAACAGTGGTTCTCAACGTTTTTTAGAATTTCTTACGTTTGGAATTTCTTCCCTTTAAAACAGTTCGAGTGCTTTCGAATCCCCTGTTATTAAAAAGTGTAATACCGTATATTTCAAGCAAATTAGAGGTCCAAATTTGCAGAAGGATCCCACTTCCCCACAGCGCAACACTGAGGATCCTATGCATGAAAACATTTTTGACAAACAAATATTAAATTTTAATGCTGATGCTTTGCCCGAACCAGTTTCTTCTATATTTGACATTGTTTTGGCCAATGGAACTCTCATATCATATGTGGCGTTTAATCTATTTCAATATTTTGTTTTGAGAGTACGACGTGTGGAAAAAGCCGTCTTACACTTATAAATGGTTGGGGATGGAATAAACATTCTTAAAGCCATCTTTGCAACATAGGAATAGAATTGTGCTTTTTCAATCCAAAAATCACTAAAACACAATTCACGGAAAACATCTCTTCCATCCCGTTCATTTATCAAATCAGTAAACTATTCTTCAATTATATTGTCTTCCGAAGACAGATTACTAATGGGGAGTGCAAACGGGTCATTAATAAATCGATGGTACTTTCGAATTCTTGTATGTCAGGAATAGTGAGAAATTTCTTCATCTTTAAGAATTGATACATGCTGCTTGATCACTTAAAGGATATCGTCTCGACAATAACCTCATTTTCAACAATGTATGCGGTAAGCTGTGCAAATGGGGCAAAGTTCTTCCACTCTACCGTCGTTTGAACTTTATTTTGAAAGGCACTCTGTGATACCTTTGCCTTGCAACTCCAGGTTTATAGAATCTACGGATTCAAAAATGTCGTCTAAAAATGACAGAGATATAAGTAAACGGATACCGAAGAATTTTGCGTGTATGTTGGGTTTGGCATCGTCCAAAAAGTGTAAAATTTCTTCACGTAGTATAAAAGCTATTTTCAATACTTTCCGTCTAAAAAGCCACCTTACGTGCGCTTGTAAGTGTTTCAAATTCTCCAACAAACCTTAGTGGTCCTTGGACGACCGTTGCTCCCAGATTGAGAACCGCTGGTCTAGAATAAATCTGAAAATGAACTCAAATTGATCATACAAATGTTTAAATAACAAACATTTTCAATTATTAGAATTAGAAGTACTCTCATGTTTTTAATTATGATAATATTAGACGCAAATGAAAATATACCCACAGAGAAATTAAAATTTATATATTCCTTGTGCATGGATATGTCATTCGGATTTAAACAATTTTAAAGTATATCCCACACCTTGGGCAAACTTCCTTTTCGCTTGGATGCTGTCATCTTTTACAACATCTCTCTCGTTCACACGAAAAATAAATAGAAACAGCACTATACAAATGCCCACTCTTTGAACTTCGATACCAGATTTACGCGTTGCTTTTTCTATCCAACTAATATAGTAGGCACTAGATACCCGTTTTAATTTACATGAAGGACATCAGCTGTTTATTTTATTTTTTCAAGCATAAGTTTTTTTTATCTGGCGCTGGTCCACAGCGCTGAACTTGCTTACCGGAAATTTCTCAGTAGCCTGTTTGGTATAAATTGAAAATTGCCCGTGGCTTAAGAGCGCAAACTGGAATCGTGGCCTGACCCATTCTAAATTTCCGGGAACAAAATTGTCCCCAATCCAGCGCTGGTTGTCCGTACTCTTGTAATCACATTTTCACGTCTAATTCTATAAGATCGATAGCCTTTAACTCATTTCGTAGATCGCCATTTCTAATATGCTAGGACGCATCTACCGCTTTTCTTAGCAGTTTATTGTGAGCGAAAATAAGTTTTCTATTTCATTTTTTGTACAAATCTCTCATTCATAGTTCAGAGTAACTTGGTTTGCCTTAATGAGTGCTGCGTTAAGAAGTTTGTTTCTAGTTTTTAAGTGTTTGGAGTCCGCGTTTACTATATAATATAGCTTTCTGGTTTTTAATGTATCAAAATTCTCTTTAAGGCTGATGTGGATTTGCGTTATTTTTTTGTTGTAAAAAATAATTTGGTAGTGCATCTTCTCTTTTTTGAAAATTCAGTCATCTCCTTTTAATTCCTAGTTTAATTTTCCATTCTTTACAGTAATTAGGTATTCTGTCCAGGCGTTTTGTCATCGTTTTCCTTGCTACGCTTATCATTATTCGATGTTACGTTATTTTCGTCGTATCATCTGCTAATTGTAAGGGTTTCGTTAATTTTTCAAAGTTCGGCATATCGTAGATGAATGTATTGGAACAGGATTGGAGAAACCGATGATCTTTCTTAATAAAAATGTATTATTTAAAATCATTGGTTTTATTATTTGCCCAATATTACAAGTAGATCTGTATTTGACTAAAATCGGGTGAGAGTATTCATGATTAAAATCATCTGGTTTTAATTGCAAATGAATGCTTGGATAATTACATTTTAAATATATCTGCTTAAAGCACCATTTAGTTATAAATCGATCACTATACTGCTCAGAGTGATGGAACACTAGGTAGAAATTTTCAGCACCAATGATTTTTTTTCAGAACTCAAGAATGTTCACAACATCTGTATATGTACCCTAGACTTATTTAAATACAAGTGTGTACCCACCATTAGTTTCAAATCTAGTTACTTTTATTTTTAAATCTTATTACATTTGAACTACCAACGTAAATGTAGTTACATTTGGAACGCTAGTTACTGTAAGTATTGTTAAAAAATAATGTTAATTAGATATAATCTTAGATTGTTTGTTCACGGGGATATTTGAATGACGACAACGAAGTAGACCCGCGATGCTAAAAATTGAAATGTCCCGCCAAATCTAGTTATACATATTATTACTTTCATCAAAAATTCAAATCGGGGATTTCCGCAAAGCACAAACCAGAAATGCCTTGTAAACCTCCATCTTGAAATTTCAAATGACAGTTATCAAACACCCAAACTATTTATCTTAGACCTCACAAATGACAAAGTAACGTCATCATAACGTTTTGGAATAAGTTGGGATCAGGTGGCTCAGTGGAATCGGCGATCGGCAACGACTGGTAAACCTTCTTGAACCGTGTACATTTCTGACTGTTCGCTATTCAGTTTTACGCTGAATATTCTGTTGTCCAAAAGTGAATGATTGTATTCTTGTCCGTTTATATTGTCACGTTATTCTTTTATGTGACAATATAGCTTAGTGAGTTTTTTTTTCTAGAAAAATAAATTCCACTTTATTGAATTAAACTCACCCAACTATCAACAAGGGATCGAAAATATATTTTAATAATTTATTTCTTTAATATAAATTAATTTATAGATTTGAGTTAAGTCGGGTCACATAACACTTAAAATAATACAATATTTATTTTATTTAATACTAGCGGACCCCGCGAACGTTGTTTTGCCTGTCACCTGCTCCTCATATTTACATGCGACGCAGACAGCTCTGCTATTGCCGCGACATGCGCCCGTGGCTCTGCCATTGCCGCGACCTGCGGGCGTTTTTAACACAATAATTGAAAATTTCAACAGGACAGTCTAGCATGCGAACCTTTTTCTATTTTAACATTTAAACCTTTTAATTTTTTAACCTTTTAACCGTTTGCCCTTTTATCCTTTTAACGTTTTAACCTTTTAATCTTTTAACTCGTTAACTCTAACCTTTATCCTTTTAACCTTGAGCCTTTTAACAATTTAACCTTTTAACCTTTCAGCCTTTTAATCTTTTAACCTATTAACCATTTTAACCTATTAGACTCACACAATTTTCCACTCCTACGTTTACCGTCGTAAAGCACCTCGCGCCTAAAGATGCATAACTTAGTCCGCCTAAGCCCGACTAGCCTCGGCTCGTCTTACACACACACTAAAATCGTTGCGATAACCGCCTTCTACGGAGTAGCTTTTTACCCCTATCTACTTCTCATCCGCCGCCTACGAAGCTCATTTTTATACTAATTAGTCGCACCAATAATTCGCGGCGACAATCAATAAACGATATGCAAGAATATTTAATTCAGCGCTAAAATAATTATTCCCATTTGAAATGTTTTAATTTACATACTAATGATGAAGTTATTTTAATATGACATCAATTAATTAATGTTAAATATTTTAACTTCTACAACTAATTTGATTGTTAGACAATAATGCTTAAATAAATAAGGTATTTCCTAGCATTTAGCCATCATCGGTTATGAGTACTCAAAGTACATAAAGTAGAATTTGGAGAAATGAATACTTTTATCTTTTATGCGTAACAATATCAGATAGAAAGATTGAGCATTTGATTCTTATAAATGATGTAAATAATTCAGGATGCATAATGCTGTAAAATGGTTTAGCGGGTTAAGCAGATAGGAAAATGCAGACGCTTAATTAAAGGCAGTATTTAATTAAATCTTAAACAAATTCTTTTACACAGGAACATAGATCTATGCAACAATCTGATTAGGAGAACGGTACAACGCTCTTATCATGGTATGCATGAATGAACCTATCAAATTAATAGGTCAATAATAGGTGAACGCACACTGTGTGTGTGTTGCATTAGTGTATGTGAAGATTACACTTCGGATTCAATTTACGCTAATCATGGCCGAAATTAATTAGTAAAATATGGTGAGAGGTGATCTAGTGGAATACATTATATGAATGCAACTTACTATAGAAAAAGGAAAAGTAGTGAGACATTTCAACGTAATGATAGTAGGAAGTTGTTAGCTAGAGAAAAGTTTAAGAGCTCCCGCGCAGACGGATTTTTGGTTGTTCAGAGCTGAACCTATGTTGGTTTTAAATTTTTGAAAATATAACTATGATGAAAATAAAATAAAATTAGAATGAATTCCAAATTAAATTATGAATAAAATTATATTGTGAATAGGGAGGGGCGGATAGTAGTTAGAGTATTTGATAATAATTAAATACATGTTAAGTATGAATTCTTCGAATAAAGTAAGTTAAATTGGTTATGCAACGAGTTTAATTATCGAGATAAATTAAAATAAATCTAAATGAATAAATAAGGTCGTTGTGCGTGAATATAAAAATAATTCTAAATTAACTTTCTGATGGATCAACGGAAATTGTAAGTAAATGTGTTTGATAATTATTTGATAAGTAATTTAAGGATTTATAACCGCCATTTCGATTAATTTCTTGGTACATACTATTTGACCATGTGTAACATTTTATTGATTATTTCGTTGACTGAACGAATATCTATTTTAATTGCATTTTTAGTTTGATTGCATGTATATAGAGCGTTATCAATGCATTTTGTTAAGTTTATACCTTTCTTTCATTTCGTCAGCTTGGATCTTCAAAGATAAGTTGTCGTTGTTAAGGGTTGTGCACTACCATTAATTCTCTAGATAAATTTATAATTAAATTCCCCTTTTACCAATGTCATGTTGGGGAGTAACAGTCTCTCTCCTAAAATTACGTGACAATATTTTTTCTACTTTTATTTGTATTCATCCTAAACCCTGGTATTGACTTTTTGCATACACCTACATTTTATCGTCCACCCTCCACGCTAAATCAAGATTCTCCTGCATTATCTTTCTTTGTCGTTTTGAAATTACTCTGAATTTACTTTTCAAACTCGATAATATCTTCACTTTTATCCACATCACTCAATGAACATTTTGAATTAAAAGTGGCGAATCCCATTTTGTGTTCTTTCAGCACTAATAATATTTGTGTTGAAGACATAACGCGATTTTTTTACACCTAAATTTTGAGTTTCGTATGAAAGATAAACAAGGAAAAATGCTACATCTGGACTATCAATTGTAGAAAACCATGCCTATCATATCTGTCTTACCTTTAGGAGAAGATCCGAAAGTCATAGAACATGAATTCTATAACCGAATCGCCTACTATAACTAGCTGCACCACCAAAGTTAGATAGAGACAAGAATAATGACTTTGTGACTTTGTTGAGCATAGTGGACACTCCGGTGCAGTTCTTTATAATTCTCGTAAACGCATACTCACCATCATCATTGAGCAAGTTCAAGGTTCTTGGAGTTATTTTAAACGTACCGCCACAACAGTGCTATGCTGGTCGTGTTCACTAATTCAAAGTCACTCTATCGAAAGATAGTTTGATGTTTTATGATTATTTGGTTTGTTATTTAAATATTACACGTTTACAACGAACAAGTTCTTTCTGCGGTTTATTTTACCTCTAGTTTTATGATGAAATATTTTATTTTATGCAATATAAATTTCAAAGCACACAATAGTAATCATTTAAGCGAAAAAGATTCCAAAACAAACAATTTATATTCTAGAAATGAAATGTTATAAGTGGAATTTAGGTTTATGATATCGTGTTTCCCCGAAAATAAAACATAATCAACATTAGCAATGGACGTTTAGCACTTCATTTAGTAATATATGTAAATGATAATAAATTTTGAAGTTCAGATAAAATGAGTCCCAAGAGAAAGAGCGATTCCGTCGAGTGCAAGAAAGGAATTGTGCAAGACTCCAGGGATAAAAAATTTACAGTTTTCTGGTAATGGCACATCGGCAGGTGCTGTTGGGGGCTCGGCGAACCAGTCGGATTAGTTCTGATTCGCTCTACCACAAGACGCATCTTCTTCTTCTTCTCCCGACGTCCTCCTCGTATATGCGTCGGAGAAGATACGAATAGCAGAACGGTGAGTTATAAACGAAATGTGAGAGAAACACAAGAAATTCAAAAGAGTCTGCAGAAGTATAGGGTGCGCTGTGTAAGTTTGATGGTTACGCAATTTAGAATTTATCGTACATATTTTTTGTAGATTTAATTTTTTTATAGTTGATTTAAAAATATGATGATTAAATTAATATTGACATTACGCTACTTTTGAACTGCTGCGATATGCACTCACTGTCACGTCACATTCGAAGAGCGAAGACCATTTTTAGATGGAATTCCCTAACAAGAAGTTGCTTCTGACGGTCGGCTGAGCAGTGACACTTTGCGTGACTTCGGCGGCACGATAAACGTGGCCTGTAGGAAATTTCTGCTAGACAACTTTAGGAGAAATATCTTTGATCCGTTAACGTTTCCATGGATCAAAATTGCATTATTCTGTTGAAGAAAATCTATGAAAACGCACGTGGTGGACGGCTCATAAACGGTTTCAGATCATAAATTGCGTTGGTATTAGATCTACATGACCAAAATCTTAGGGAGCATTACATCAAATCCCTTCTGCTAAAATTCGTAGAATTATCATCCAGTGAAATCGGTCGCTGAAAACAAAAATGGTGAGACTCTTAACGACTCGTTGAAAATATAGTGTGTGAAATATAAGTGGTAAAATAGAAAATAATAAGAATAATAAGTAGCTTTCGCAGAAAATGCGGAAATATTCATTCGGTGTAGATGCTTTCCACTATATCTGTATGACAAAGCTTCCCGAATGGGCCATTACATGATAAATCAACCAAGAAATTTCAAAATTCAACCTGACCATTTCTGATTTCTATGCAACTTTCTGAGAGCATTCTCCTTAATGATCTGAAAATATATTTTTAGAAATTTTTTGTCTTATTGGGATTTGGTGTAATTAATTTTTGAATTACTTAAGTTCTATTAGGTTTAGAGTTGGTTGGCCCCTTATTTTAAACGGAATTTCATAAGGTTTAATATGGTATGCTACTCTTGAACATGTTTGGTGAATTTTTTTTTATTTTCAAAAAATTTTTTTAAGATTGTTTTAAATTAAAAAAAAAGTATATCGTATTTTGCAGTGTTGTAAGCTTTAAATCCTAAAATTTACAGTGGATCTCAATGGGATCAGGAGATATCACAAAATTAACTTTATAAAAAAAATAATGAAAAAAATATAATTTTTGTAAGTTAGCGTATTTACATATTTTTCAAAAATATATATGTTTTGTGCAATATTACAAGCTTTCAATCTTAAATTTTTTAGAGTGGGATCATAATGGGATCAGTAGTCAGTAGTTATGTAACTACTGATCCTATTAACATCCCACTCTAAAAATTTTAAGATTGAAAGCTTATCATATTGCACAAAACATATTTTTTTGAAAATATTTAAATACGCTATCTTAAAAAAATTTAAAAAAATATTTTTATGATTATTTTTTTTTATAACATTATTGTGATATCTCCTGAGCCCATTGTGATCCCACTCTGTAAATTTTAGGATTTAAAGGTTACCACACTGCATAAAACCTATGCAGTGTGGTATGCAGTGTTTTCAAAAATTTAAAAAACACCATCTTAAAAAATCGAAATTTTTTGTTTTTAATGAAACATTTTTTTTCACCGATCATGTTAAGTGTAGCATATCTTATTAAACATTATGACATTCCCTTTATAATAAGGGGTCAGACAACTCCGTAGACCTAATAGAAGTTAAGTAATTCAAGATTTAAAATGTTAATGCATGCCAAAACATGACTAGTTTTCTAAAATTTAAAAATTAATTACGCCAAATCCCAATAAGATAAAAATATCTAAAAGTATATTCTCATTTATATCATTGGCGAAAATAATCCCTGAAATTTTCATAAAAATTGTATGTGGTCAGGTTGAGTGTCTGGTTGATTTGGCTTGGAATAACCCACATGTCGTATACATTTCCGGTAAAAGATCTTATACGGCGGCACGCTTTGACAATAATCACGCGAAATCGGCATCGTTTGAACATGGCTTTCTATGCGTGACTGCACTTGTGTAAATGTCTGTAAATATTATTTCCATGTTCAGCGCCATGGTTTTAGGATTATTTTTTCCCACGGCGCGGAGCCTTTGATGATTTCGCACCGTTTATTTTTACAAATAAAATTTTCTTTATAAAGTTATTTACATTATTTGTTAATTAATCGTTATTACATTGATTTGTTGATTAGTTAAATTATATTTGAAGAATTGAATTAAATTTGAATAGTCAATTTGTATTATGTCAGAGGATTACTCATTATATTCATTAATTATTAGAAGATTGCTTATTGCATCCATTAATTAACTGATTTATGGGATATGATATCCAATATCATGTTCCTGAGCCCGAAAAAGCTTGCTGCACACAAGCAACAATAAGAAAATGGGAGGATTTGTTTCTACCATTTGTTTTGCGAGGTGAGCAAAGAGGTATGCTAGTGTGGGATTCGCCATGAAGAACTTTTTGCAGAAAGAAAAATAGATCAGATAATGATTCCCACAGGAATAACTTCATGCCTCTAAACTCTTGATATTCCAATAAACAAACCATTTAAAGAGACCATTTGCTCACGGAAATCAATAACTTCATTAGAAATGGAAAGGGCAGAAAACATTGTGAAGCCTAAGCTACAAGAAGTTTTTACTTGGGTACAGAATACATGAAATAAAATAATGGACAGCTGTGTTGCCAATGGACAAGCAGATCTTACTTGAGGAGAGCTATCTTGCTCAACATGAGAGACAAGGACCGATCGTCTTAGAAGAAATGAAATCTCAAAAAGAATTCGGGATTTGGAGCTTTGTGACGATGTTCCTGACATACCTGAATTAGAATAAATGGTTTTGTTCATTTTTGAATGTTTCTTGAACCTGAATATATGTGTTTCTTGAACATGAACAAATGTTAATTATTGTGCATGAAAAATAAGACACCCTGAAGATAAGCCCTGGCTTGTCTTTTGCAGCAAACATTACTGTAATACCGGATCTTATTTTTGGGTAACTACGTTTTATCGTATCGGTTTTATCGTCAAGATCAGTGAATATCACATACATCTCTTATTGTTTACAATTCCTTATATACCAGATCAAAAACACCAACAATGAGGGTTTCAAAATTTGTTGAAACACAAGAAATTGATTCAAATCGTCAAAAAATTGAATTTATCTTGGAATATGAAGTGCTGTATAACACTGATGTAAAACTGCACAGTGACGTGGCAAGAAAGAAATTGCACTAAAATGTGGGCTAGGGTCCGGTAAACCATAAGCGGAAATCTCTCCATTTTAAACTACAAAATGTAAACTTTTTTGTGTGGTTTCGGATGCTGAAAGTCGTGCTCCGCAGGCGTTGTGCGGGATTGGCGTTGCGACTGGGCGCCGCTCAGCCAACCAACAAGCGGAAATCGTTGGCCCAGTCACTCTATTGGGTTGCTGCGCTTTCGCGTGCTTTCGTGTGATCTCTATCTCGCCTCGGATGACTTTAGCGACTGTGCATCGCCGCCGAGGTGTACGCTTCTATCGCTCGCCATTACCTTTCGTTTTTGATCAAGACATTACTTACATGTGGTGTCGTTATTTCGTGTGGTCTATTCCATGCATGGCAACGTAAAAGTTCTAATCTTCTATTCCATGTTGTACTCTTCTCGTTGTCAGTACTCACATAACGGATTCCCTATTAATTATTTTCTTGATACCGTACAAGTACGCTACGAAACTGCCGTGTTCTGTCAGGGTCTGTGTGAGATAGTTATGTGTGAGATAGTTATTTTTACCTCCCCATACGGTCTGCTTATCCATCTTTTTATGTTCGGAATGAGTTGTTGGGTCCATCCGCCCTTTGTGGATGATTCCCATCTTTGTTGCCATATCTCCACCAGGGATGGCCTCACTTCAGTTCTACTAACGCCCAGGTAGCTTTTCTTCCAGTCATATATGGCAAATTTCTCCCTTGATTCCAGTTCCAAAGAGGTCCCTTACATGCAACTGGATTCAAGAAACCCATTTCAGAATCCATTCAGTTTATGAATTCATGTTGTGAAATTCCTCGAATGCTTAGCTTCTGTTCATGTATCTACTCATTCAGTATTTCTTTTTCTTTGTTTCATACATCTCCGAACGCATTAGATTCCGTTTCGGAAAATAATAGATTACTCCAGATTTTTCAAAGTAAAATATTAATCGCGATAAATGGCGTATCGCTTACTTTAACTTATCGCATTATCATTTCGCTTAGCTGCGCTTTGCGCGTAGTGGTCCCTAGGCTTAGTACTTTTCAGAGGTTTTGCGATGGATGTAAGTATTATATGTGCATAATTTAACTTCCTTAGTAATTAAACTTTAATTATGTATCAAGATTTTCTACATTAGTACGGACGGGTGAGGTAAAATGAGGTAAACCAGTCCAATATATCTGTGTCTTGTACCAGTTTCCAATATTTTCCGTTGAGCGCGTCCTTGTACAGATTCAACATTTGTTACTCCAAAAAGGTCTCTCCTTCTGGATTCCAATGCTTCACACTTACATAAGATATGTTGAGTTACCTCGCTTTTCCCCAGGCACATCCTACATTCTACTTCAGCAATGTATTCGCCAATTTTCTTCATGCTTCGAGACATAATACTATTAATGTTTTCAAAAATGTTGACAACCACTGTTAAAATACAATTTAGTTCACATACGCATGTGAAAAACTATTTTAATATTGTAACACATTTACGGGCGTATATGGTAAAGGCAAGCTCTCAAAATACGAACATCTACTTTCCTTTTACAAGTTTGGTATACAATTAGACGACCAGCTAGCTAGCTAAATTCTATAGTTGTATCAGAAGTGTCGTGTCTTGTCTTGGCATGTTTCGTAAACTGACATTTGTCCGGCTCAAAATATGCTGTTATTTTTGCTGGAATTCTGTTCCTCTTTTAGGAGATCGCTTATTTAACCCCATGAATGTATTGATTATTAGTTGAAAATTTCATGTTTCTGTGTCAATTATTTAGAAATTAGAAGTCATCTTAATGTTATACGAGGCGGAATCAAATTAATGTCCCAAAAAATTTAACAAGCAGAATTGTGTCTTACAAGTTCGCAAAAATTATTTTTGCTAATAATTTGTTATAAGAAAGCGAGAAAATTGACTACACGTTCAATTTCACATTTAATCGGAATGGGCGTCTTCAATCGCGCCGCATGGAAATTTTTTATTAATTGGAACATCACTTTTATTTAACTGGTGATTCTAGGGAGAAAGAAACTTTTCTCGACAGGAGTTCACTCGTGAAGCACATTTCATCACAAATACTGAGCGTGTTATCAATGATCAGTTTGTAATTTTTCTGGCACTTTCAAGTTTTGGAGGTTAGAAATGAAAATTAGTTACACCCTTTATATACATAGCTCATATTCAGATTTTGCCCCTTGCTTCTGCAAGGCCAGAGGCGAAAGTTTAATTATTACATACACAGTTATATTAATGGTACCCACGATCTTGTGTTTGGCATGCTAAACGCTGGTATTTATTCTATCGTCGTATTTTCCAATTTACAATTGTAAATGAAATCTATAGAAAACAGAAGATAAAACAGCCAGGTATATAACAGACCTGCAAGCATGCTAAACGGCTCTCGTATCATGTTATCGTTGTAAACTTATTCTATCAAACTTAGTGAATATGAAGTCAATAATTATTTTGAATATGAATTTTACGAATAAAGATAGATTAAATTAATTCGGGAACCACAAGTTTTATTATTAAAGTAACTTACAATAAATTAGATTGGTTTATTTATAAGTAATATTTATACAAATTGAAATTTGAGGTTTCCGCGAGTGTAATCTGATGAGAAGTTGTTTGCCTTCAGGGTTATATCTCGCGTTGTAAGCATTGACTTTGGCCAACGTTTCGCCAAAGTCACATCTGACATTGTCGAGGCTTAAAGATAGTCTGCATCAAGGTTGCATGCGAGACGCATTACACAATAGTGATGGGAATTCTAGTTCCACGCTCGGAACGCGATGGACCGTTTCGTTCCCTAAAGATACCGCGGTAAAGTAACGTTCTCGTTCGGTTTAAACCTTAATAAATCTATTCCTCATACTGACAAAGAAAAACCATAAAATCAAGTATTTAATCATTTTTATTAATTAGTAGTGCACTGTATTATATTTTATTGTGTGCATTGTTGTTACTTTTATTTAAAATTACCTCTTTGATATTAATAAAACAAAAATTAGGTAACTTTCTTAAAAGAAATCAATTAAAAATTTTTAAAAAAATCATACCTATATAGATACAGACAGACCAATGAATTTCTATTAAAATGTTTATGTAACTTATTTTTATTATATCAATAATAATTTTGATATAATAACCTACCTAACCTAACCTACCATCGTATGTACGTCGCGGGCGAAGGCAAATCTGCGAGGCATGTGGGACGGAGCAACCTAAGATCTGCCTGCAAAAGTCTGTAACAACGACCGAATGGGTGAATTAGTGACTAAATAAATGAGTGAAAAAATTAAATGAATTTACGTCGTTAAACGGACTTTCCTTTCGAAAATGCTTTTTTTTTAATTACCTTTCAATGAAACTAGAATTGCATTCCAAACATATGAATGGTTTTTCGCAAGTATGAACAAGCTTCTGGTTTTTTTTAAATATACTTTTCTCTCTGAAACTAGAATTGCACTACAAACGCGTGTATTTCGTCAGTATGAATAAAACTAAAATCGCATTCTAAACATTTGTATAGTTTTTTGTCAGAATGAATGAGCTTGTGGATTTAAATGCAATTTTCGTTTAAACCTAAAATCGCATTCTAAACATTTGCATGGTTTTTTATCAGTATGATTAAGCTTGTGTGTCAGTATGATTAAAATGCGATTTGTGGCTAAAACTAGAATCGAATTATAAACATTGGTACAGTTTTTTGTCAGTGTGAATGAGCTTCTGGATATTTAAACGCAATTTCCTTTGAAAATTAGAAACATTGTAAACATTTATATCTTGTACTTATTCTAATAATAATAACCTTTATTGGCATAATTTACATAAAGTACACTACATGTGAGAGAAAAAGAAAAATTAAAAGAAATCAAATGCAATACATAAACCTAAGTTCCTATAAAGTTATCACTAACACTATAAGTCCCAATATAACTTAATCCTAAATCCAATCTATACAGCTTAAATCTACACTTAATATAATATACATAATCTTC
>WYDF02152149.1:7793-22541 GCA_009867245.2 Adranes taylori
GCATTTACATAAATAGTAACAAGCTTCTTCGTACTAGCAATAACCATTCAAATGGTTAGAATGCGATTCTAGTTTTAGACGGAAATCGCATATTCATACTGCCAAAAAACCACATACCTGTTTAGAATGCGGTTCTAGTTTTATACGGAAATCGCATTTAAATAGTTATAAGCTTAGAAATCGCATTTTAATATTCACAAGCTTATGCATACTGACAAAAAACCATATACCTGTTCAGAATGCGATTCCAGTTTTATATGGAAATCGCATTTAGATAAATAGTCACAAGCTTCTTCATACTAGCAATAACCATTCAAATGGTTAGAATGCGATTCTAGTTTTGGGCGGAAATCACACTTAAATATTTACAAGCTTATTCATACTGACAAAAAACCATATATCTGTTTAGAATGCGATTCTAGTTTTATACGGAAATCGCATTTAAATAGTCACAAGCTTCTTCATACTAACTAGAACCATACAAATAGTTAGATTACATTTCTAGTTTTCGACGAACACTAAGAGCTTCACTAAGAGCTTCTAAAAGATTTCCATAGCTATTATAAATTACTTTAACTGCATCTGCTCGAGCACTCCATCTTGTTTTTGATAATGTCTTCACAGTTCGATTGGAAAAATTTTCAAGTACACTCCTTCTTTTGATGGTCGATGAAATGTAATTATAGATTTGCTGGACTAATACAAAATATTTTATTAAATCATTGCAACATTTTGCCCTTAAAGTTCCAGCTAGATTAAGTGAGTGTGCACCACATGGCAAAAAGTACCCTTATCGTTTTCTTCTAGAATTTTAGCCTTCATTCTATTATATTTTCCTGTCATATTCATGACATTATCATAGGGTGGTGTCCTGCAATCACCAAAATTCAGATGAACTATGTCTTCAAAAAAGTCAACAGTCGTATCAGCTAGATACGCTCCAGAGTGGTTCTCAATTTCGACAAAAGTTAAGAAACCTTCAATTGGTACAAATGTAATTGGATCGACGTACCTTGCAATTAAACAATTGATCCTTGTGAGAAATATTTGGTGTAAAATAAACTAATATACCGAAAATACCACATACCTGTTTAGAATGCGGTTCTAGTTTTATACGGAAATCGCATTTAAATAGTTACAAGCTTCTTCATACTAGCAAGAATCATCCAATGCCTAAAATGCGATTCTATGTTTCGACGGAAATCGCATTTTAATATTCAAAAGCTTATGCATACTGACAAAAACTATATACCTGTTCAGAATGCGATTCCAGTTTTATACGGAAATCGCATTTACATAAATAGTAACAAGCTTCTTCGTACTAGCAATAACCATTCAAATGGTTAGAATGCGATTCTAGTTTTAAACGGAAATCGCATTTAAATATTTTCAAGCTTATTAATACTGCCAAAAAACCAGATACCTGTTTAGAATGCGGTTCTAGTTTAATACGGAAATCGCATTTAAATAGTCACAAATATTTTGCCCTTAAATTTCCAGCTAGATTAAGTGAGTGTGTGTGCACCGCATGACAATAAAGCATGTATTTTTTTCATCAAATCGTTTCAAAATTATATTTTAAATACAACCCTGTATGATTGAAAATAATTTGTTACAGTTTTTGTTGATTTCAACATGGTTCTTATTTTAAAAGCCGGTCCTGCCACGATTCGTTGCACTTACCATATATTTAGTTTGGCAGGATAAAAATGAAACGCAAAACATTTGAATCAAAAAGATCTACTTAATTTATAGGAAACTAGTGCTTGATAAAAAAAATTTAACGTTGTTCTCTGACATTTTCATTTAAAAAGATCAACTAGGACAGGTTAAAGAATTAAAAGAATAATGTATTTTAATTAACTTTAAATTTTTTATCAAGCACTATGTTCCCAAAAACTAGGTAGATTATTTTAATTAACAGTTTTTGGGTTTTTTAATATGCTAAACTAAATATTTTATAACCGGAACTAATCGAAACAAGTCCGGCTTTAAAAATAAGAACCACGTTGAAATCAACAAAACATCTTACAAATGATTTTAATCATACAGGGTTGTATTTAGATCAGAATTTTAAAACGATTCAAGAAAAAAATTAACCAGTCCCGTATTATAACAATGCTAGAGTAAATTTTAGAAAATTCCAAAATTTTGTTTATTGTAAATTATTTAAATACGACTCTGATAATTTAAATACTGATGTTCGTTATTTGTTTGTTTTGTAATTATCTACATTATTCCTCATTTATACGTGTCTCTCTCTCTCTATCTTCTCTAGTTTAGGAGATAGCAATACTGTCTCAATTAGAAAGTGTACACCCTGTATATCCTACGACGCCTGTTAGCAACCCCCTTCAAAAATTAACTAACTTTAGCAATGACTGATGTCTCTTCGAGTCAGAAAATAATGAAAGAAATTTAAAACAGCAAATAAAAAAAATTGGTAGCAAAAGGGTTAAAGTTTTTATTTGAGCATTTGTATAATTTTCATTTAACTTTGCCTACTATTTGAATCAATCATTCAACTCATGTTACTTTAAAACGTATTTCTAAGATAAGAATATTTAATATGTAGTCATAATAATAACAATTGGAATATGAACAAACAACCATTCGTTAAATTAAATGTACTAATTAATTTATGTTGATAAAAGTGAAAAGGTTTGTGCATAATCTTGTTAGCATTATGTTGATTACTATGGATAAATCTGTTCATGAGAATTTTACTATATACATATTTAATTATTACATATTGTGTTCAAATAGCAATCTGTATGAGTAATTTATAATTATTATGTGCGTGTATTTTATTTTGCAGATTCATTACCTAAAGAATTATTACGTGAAGGTCAGTTCGCTTCATCACAATCATCTGTAGATGAGATGAATTCATTCATACTTGCTACATCTGAACTATGTTATATAAAAAAGCAGCAATTGGCGTACAATTTAAAAGAAAATAATATAACATCAGAGGCAGAGATATGCTATTCATCCACCCATAACCGTTCGCACGGAACAACGGAAGTAAACCAGCAACAGAGTACTGCACCGGAAGAACGGTGTGAGAATGTAATAGATGTACCGAACAACGATAATGGAATAGAATGCGCTAATGTCTCAGCAGCACACAAAACAATGAATGGAGGGGATTATGAAAATAATACTTGCTATAATGGTGAACGTGTTCAAGAGGATATTTTGTTGCCTATTATAACACAAAATATTGAAGCTAGTCTTAATAATAATACGTCGTCGGGTGATTTAAATCATATAGACCGTCGCGGGTGTGGTTTGTGTAATCTAGATGGCGACACGTTTGATAAAAGTGATAATCAATTAGTTCATTCGTGTTTTAAAATGGTTAATAAAGAATTTAATGATACAATGGTATCGAAATGTGCTAATGGAACTAATAAAGATACAGACTCTGTAATCTATTTACATTGCGAGTGTTATAAGAATGATGTAAGTGCTTTAACTGTGCTAAAATGTAAATCATTTGATAAGTTGACTAATTTATCGATTTGGTGGCTTGTAAGAATTATATCCACCGACTGTTCGATTTTTATCTTTCATCTACCAATAAACGTACGAAGTTCTTCTTCTTCGTCGTATGCCTCCTAACGGATGAGGCGTCGCAACACCAATCACTCTCTGATTCCTCTAACTTTGTTTCTCCATTACTCTCTGTTTTGGACCTTGCTCCTATTTTCAATTATGGTTTGATTTGTGGGAGATTTTCACACAATGATGTTGAGTGAAAATCCCCACCATTTTGCTAACTCTTCTTGATCAACCGGTTTTATTTGTGTAGGATGTATGAATATGTTCTTTTTTTTTCTCTTTCCGGATATGTAGGACAAAGGGCTTATATTTCACCTACGTTTTCAAGATTGGGTGGTCTTTTCTGAAGTTTTCCTTTACAACCTTGTACTATAATCTTTAAGGACCATCGCTTATTTCAGCGCTTCAATTTGCTACGTTTCATCTTCAGTTTAATTTTCTTTCTAGTTGAAAGCAAATTATAATATCTTCAATGAAAAGATTACATAAAATCCAATCTTCTACTACGGTTCAGAAACAGGGACCCTACCCCTACGGAAAAGGGACAGTGATAAAATAGACGCTCTCGAAATGACTATACCGTTTCCGTTTTCTCTGATATTTTCGACGTACTGCGAAGGCTTGCGCCCTGAGCTCTACAATGTTGAAGTGAAATTGATATCCAAAAATTTCCTAGTATACATGGATAAAGGACACAACTTACAGGGTTTTGGAATGGAATGATAAACCAAAGAATATGGCAAAAACCAAAAAGGACTATTCCTTGTACGACAACCTTCTACAGTTGGTCTGGAGAAGAATTTTCCCCTGTTGGTATGGTGGCAACAGGCAGTCTTTCTAGAATCTTGAGTTTTTTAGGATAGGCACGTTTGTGCGCTGCTCAGTGTACGATATGCTTAGCATTCTTCTCCATATGGTCATTTCGAGAGTGTCTATTTTATCACTGTCTCTTTTCCGAAAGGTCCATGTTTCTGAACCGTATTAGAAGATTGGATTTTACGAATCCAAATTTTTGTGTTTTTCAATATAATTTGATCTCCCCAAATTTTATGAAATCTTTTCATTGAAGATATTATAATTTCCCCTCTCTCTTCTTCTTATCTCTTTTTAAGATATTTTAACAGTTTTCTTTCCGTAGGATTCCGAAGTCCTCATTTCTTCCACGATCTCGAACATTTCTTTTGTCATCTAATGTTGCTTTTTGTGTATAATCTTCTTTTTGTTCCATTCCTTTATGGTGTTATTAATACTGGATTTTATGTTAATCCATATATCATTTGCTGTGCTGTCAACTGACATTAGTATTTCTAAGTGATTTGCCTTGAAACGTTGTTCATTTTCGATTTTTATTCGAACGATCCATTAGCTTTTGGTGATTTTCAAGAATTATATCCACCCACTGATCGATTTTTATCTTTCATCTACCAAATTATCCGTACGAAGTTCTTCTTCTCCTTCGTAGTATGCCTCATGGATGAGGCGTCGCGACACCAATCGCTATCTGATTCCTCTAACTTTGTTTCTCCATTGCTCTCTGTTTTGGACCTTGCCCCTATTTTCAACTATGGTTTGGTTGGTGGGAGATTTTCACACAATGATGTTGAGTGAAAATCCCCACCATTTTCAGTCAATGAAGATTTTCCGGTGCTTTTATTAGTTCAATTCATGCAACCGCTTCTGCAACCGATCAAGCGGTTTTATTTGTGTAGGATCTATGAATATGTCTCTTTTTTTCTCTTTCCGGATGTGTAAGAAAAAGGGCTTATACTTCACCTACGTTTTCAGGATTGAGTGGTCTTTTCTGATGTTTATTCTGTACAATCTTGTGCTGTAATCTCTAAGGACCATCGTTTATTTCAGCTCTTCAATTTGCTACGTTTCATCTTCAGCTTAATTTTCTTTCTAGTTGTAAGTGTAATATCCGATCCGGTTCTTCTACACAACTGTAGATGACAAAAGAAACGTTCGAGATCGTGGAAGAAAGGAGCACTTCAGAATCCAACAAAAATTTTATTATTAAAATCCAATCTTCCACTACGGTTCCGAAACATGGACCCTTCGGAAAAGGAATAGTGAAAAATAGACGCTCTCGAAATGACCATACCGTTTCCGTTTTCTTTGATATTTTCGACGTGCTGCGAAAGCTTGCGCCGTGTACGTACTTCGTAGCTACACGTACATGAAAGATATGGAATTCATCTTTGGAACATTTTTTTTAATTTCACCTTAGTACGTCTCTGTTGTGTTCATATCATTAGAATCCGTTTATACGTAATTCAAAGAGGTATAAGGAACAATTTACCACAAAAAGAAATTTTCGTGGTAAATTATTTCAAGGAAGGGTGCATTTTGCAATATCTATCTGTACAGATCTATGGATTGCTTGGATTAAATTTGCTAGGCGGGTGTACACAATGGCTCTAAAAGAGCTTTTTTCATTTTTTTTATCCAGTAGGAGGCTGAAATTTTGCCCGCATATAGTACCTTGTATTATGCGTGGAATAAAATTAATCCCATGTGTCCTACTGCTATGGAACGCGACGTTGCCACGTTTAAAGTTTAACAAACTTTTTTATCTATCTTAGAAACTATAAAAGATAGGGCATTCGAAGAAACTTTTGTCTAAAGCTACCTAAAATTATTATCACAGTTTAGCATATATACAGGGTGTTATTGCTTTGCAAATTTTGCGACCCATTTTTTCGAAAACTGCTGTTGTAATTTGTTTTAAATTCTTGTATCGAAAGTATTTTTAATATTTAAAAGGGAGTTAAAAAAACTCATGATTAAACATCGGAGCAATTTGACCTTGAACAAAATTGTATCACCTGTTTCAGCTGCTGCTACCATTATATCACGATTCTTATGGAAGTTGAAAAAATGCAACTTGGTGAACATATGTAAAACTAAGGGACCTCAATTTTACCGAATGTAAACAATTGAATACACTGAACCGATTTTTATTAGTGTTTGTATAACTTTTTTTTAATACTGTGAAATTGCAGAAAGCAGTTGATGTAATTTATGTTTATATACAAGGTATTATCCATAACATTTTGAAACCTCAAAGTGACACCCCTCCGAAATTTCCATGTTTTTAGGGCTGCACCCAATGTACGGGTTTTTAGTATATTTTTTTCTTGTTTTTGCGCACTCCATATGCCCATCCCCTTGAGCGATTATGCTAAAATCTAAGGGGTTTAAACCTCACCCCCCACCTCCACCACCACCCCTCCTAAATCGTCATTTCATATGATGATTTCAAATCTCATTTGCTTAGTTTTGAAAACTTTTGACAACCGCTTTAATGAGTTTTTAAAAGCTTTTACAATCACATGCAGATTGAAAATACTTTGAATTACAGGTTCCATGGTTTTTAAAAATTTTACTTTGTCGAAATCGGAACATTTTATTTTGCTCAATATAACTAACGTACGTTTTTTTTTTGTATGTGATAGATGAAACAATTTTTTCTTTTGCAGGTGAACGATGAGATAAGTCATCGTGAAGTAAATGTTGATAGAAATTTCCAAAGAACTTTAAACAATCAAACCTGTTCGGAATTAAACGCTGAAATATGTGATCGTGATTGTATAGATGGCGCTCTGAACATAGATAATAACGTGAAAAGTACTACGGGCATTATAAAAATTTGTCAAAATATCGTCGGTGTATTAGAAAAGGAAATAGCGGGTGATGATAGTAGAAATGTGTTTGCTGGTTTAAATGAACATTCCTACGCAAAGAAGATGGAAAATGATAATAACACTAACGACGTTGCGAAGGTCGCGTGCGTCGCATCGCCGTCGTCATATAAACGAAGCGGCGTCGATTGCGAGCGAAATATATCGTCCACGTCCCTTAATACTTCATCAACTACCTCATTTCCTCAACGAGGAACATCGATCGTTTCCACAGCAGCGGAGGAGTCTGCTTTATCCGATTGCGCAGGAATTTCAGCTGCTGCTACCATCATTACATCGGCGTCGCTTCATCAATATCATTCAGATGAAGAAAAAGTAAGCAACTGTAAGATAACGGCGACAGCTGCTGAAAACGCGACAAATTTGTTTAAGAAAAAATCAATTTTTAAAGAACCGATTGGATTTGATTTTAAAAACGGGCGATTAGTTTTTCAATTAGATGAATCAGAATCGTGTGCGAATGTTAATGCAAGTGAATCTAATATACAAAGGGATGATGACTTAAAGAAATTAAAAATTGAGGAACAGTTGGTGCGATTAAAGGATACTCTTTCCTGGGAAAAGTTGCTCAAACCGATAAGTGTTGATATTAATCATAATAATTTGCTCAATAGAGTTACAAAATATGAAGACCATTTAAAATATCTGAAGAATGGCATTGATCTAGTTAGTCCTAAAGAACACGTGGTTCATGAAAATCATCTTTACGATGGTGGGGCGCAAATCGGAAGTGAATTTGATGTATCAAATTTAAATAACTATGAATTCTATGGTGATAATCTTTGTTTTACTGTTTATGATGAGATGAACGATGATGTTGACGATGGTGAATCAGGTATTCATGCTAATGCGTTTGAAACAAATTGTAGCATCGATGATACTGATAGGAATGGGAATTGTGAAGGAAATTGTTGTAGTGATTGTGCCATTAGTTACGACAACGTGAATAACGACGGTGTAGTGATAATGAAAGGAAAAAGTACAACAACAACCACAGCGATGGTACAACATAATCCGGATCGAGATAATTTGAAATCATTGTTGAAGAAGCCGGGTGTTGGTGGAACGGGGACTGGAGGAGGAGGTACGCTGACAAGAGGACGCGATGTCAAAAAGAATAGGTAAGTTATTGATGCAAAATTAAATTATTTTATCTGGTTTCTGATTCGATTAAGTAACCGAAGGGTCAGTTCTTTAAACCTAAGGAATTTCAATGGTGTCATTTTGAAGTTAATGTTCAAATTGATTTTTGAATGAATTTAACGAATCAAAATAATTCATTCAGATTCTTAAGATTATAAACCTTAAGAAAAGATTATTAACATTCATCAAGATTTGGATCATTCTTTTTCAATTTAATGACACTGCTTAATGATAAAAATGATTTTTGGTTGAACTTAATGAATCAAAATCATTCATTAAGATTCCTGAGATTATGAATCATAAGATTATGATTCTTAAGGTTCATAAAGATTATGATGATTCTTTTTGAATTTAATGTTCAAAATTACACTACATAATGATCAATTTGATTTTGAATGAATTTAACGAATCAAAATTATTCATTAAAATTATGAATCTTAAGATGAAGGTTCTTAAAATTCATTTAAGATTATGATATCTGTTTTAGAAAATGAAATTGAATGAACTCAATGAATCAAAATCATTCATTAAAATTTTTAAGATTATGAATCTTAAGATTAAGATTCTTTTAAATTTATGCCTTTTTCAATTTTATCTTCTAAATGACAGTACTTATGTGACTCTACTTAAATGACACTGACACTAAAATGATTTTTGAGTTAACTTAATGAATCAAAATCATTCATTAAGATTCTTAAGATTATGGATCTTAAGATTAAGTTTCATTTAAGATTATGATAATTCTTTTTGAATTTTATTTTCAAACTGGCACTACTTAAAAGTGAAAAGGGTTTTTGAATTAACTTATTGAATTAAAATCATTCATTAAGATTCTTAAGATTATGATTCTTAATATTAAGATTCCTAAGGTTCACTAAGATTATGATGATTATTTTCGAATTTAGTGTTCAAAATGACACTATTTTATGCGCAAATGCTTTGTGAATAAACGTGATGAATCAAAATGTTTCATTACGATTCTAAGATGATGAATCTTAAGATTAAAATTTTTAAGATTCATTAAGATTATGATTCTTTTCGAATTTATTGTTCAAAATGACACTACTTAGCTTTTCAGATTTTTAAGGTTCATTTAAATAATGGTGACTTGTTTTGTATTTAATGTTCAAAATGACAATGCTTAATGTTTAAAATGATTTTTGAATGAAGTTAATGAATCAAAATGATTCATTAGGATTGTTAAGATTATGAATCTTAAGATAAAGATTCTTAAGGTTTATTAAGATTATGATGATTCTTTTAAATTTAATGATGATTCAAAATAATGATTCAAAATGATTCAATGATGATGATTGAAAATGACATTACATAATGGTTAAAATGATTTTTGAATCAACTTACTGAATAAAATCATTCATTAAGATTCTTAAGATTATGAATCTCAATATTAAGATTCTTAAGGTTTATTAAGAATATAATGATTCTTTTTGAATTTTATATTCAAAATGACACTACTTAATGGAATCTTGAATGAACTTGATGAATCAAAATGGTTCATTAAGATTCTAAGTTTACTAATCTTAATATTGAGATTTGTTAGGTTCAATAAGATTATGATGATTTTTTTATTTTATGTTCAAAATGACACTACTTAATGGTCTAAATGATTTTTGAATGAACTTGATGAATGAAAATTGTTAATTAAGCTTCTAAGATTATGAATCTTGAGATTGACATTTTAAGTTTTATTAAGATTATGATGATTATTTTTGAATTTAATGTTCAAAATGACACTACTTAATGGTTAAAATGATTTTTGAATAGACTTAATGAATTCAAATCATTCACTAAATTCTTAAGATTATGAATCTTTAATTAAGATACATAATCTTAAAAATCTTAGTGAATGATTTGAAGGCTTTAAGTTGGTTCAAAAATCATTTTAACCATTAAGTAGTGTCATTTTGAATATTTAATTAAAAAATAATCATCATAATCTTAATGAACCTTAAGAATTTAAATCTTAATGCTTAAGCATCTTAATAAATGATTTTGATTCATTAAGTTCACTCAAAAATCACTTTCACCATTAAGTAGTGTTATTTGGAACATTAAATTTGAAAAGAATCTTCATAATATGAATGAATTTTAAGAATCTTAATCTAAAGATTTATAATCTTAATGAATCATTTTGAGTCATTAAGTTCAAAGTTCATTCAAAATCATTTTAAACATTAAATAGTATCATTTTGAACATAAAATTCGAAACGAATCATTATTATAATTTCAATTAACCTTAAGAATCTTAATATTAAGATTTATAATCTTAAGAATCTTAATGAATGAGTTTAATTCATTAAATTGATTCAAAAATCATTTTGACTATTAAGTAGTAGTGTCTTTTGATTATTCCAAAAGAATAATCATAATAAATGACTCCTAAGAATCTTAACCTTAAGATTAATACTCGTAAGTATTTTAATGAATCATTATGATTCATTAAGTTCATTCGAAAATCATTTTGACCATTAAGTAGTGTCATTTGGCACATTAAATTCAAAAAAATCATCATAATCTAAATGAACTTAAGAATCTCAATCTTAACATTCATAATCTTAAGAATATTAATGAATCATTTTGATTTATTAAGTTCATTCGAAAATCATTTTGACTCATTACTTTGAACATTAAACTCAAAAAGAATCATAGTCTTAATGAACCTTAAGAATATTAGTCTTAAGATTCAAATCTTAAGAATCTCAATGAATCATTTTGATTCATTCAGTTCATTCAAAAATCATTTGGACCATTAAGTAGTGACATTTTGAAAATTAAATTCATAATGAATCATCAAAATCTTAAAAACCTTAAGAATCTTAATCTTAAGATTCATAATCTTAACGAATCATTATGATTCATTAAGTTCGTTCAAAAATCATTTTGAGCATTAAGTTGTGTCATTTTGAATATTAAAAGAGTCATCATAACCTTAATGAACCTTATGAATCATAATCCTAAGTTTCATAATCTTAAGAATCTTAATTAATCATAATTCGGTAAGTTCATTCAAAAATCATTTTGACCATTAAGCAGTGTCATTCTGAACATAAAATTCCAAACGAATTATTATAATCTTAATGAAGCTTAAAAATCTTAACATTAAGAATTTCTTAATATATAAAAGCCTTTGTTTATCTTTAATAAATACTCTTGGCAAATATCAGTGTGTTCGCATTTTCTCTTACCGCTGGCTGACTTTTTCCTGATCAAAGGGCTCTATAATGTTCTCATAACTTTGAGAATCTAGTCTGGAATTTAAATCATTAAGGTAGATGATTTTCTTTCGATTTCCAATACTCCAATATTACCTGTTTACCTATTTATCTTATATAATATAATATCTAGTTTCGTCATTTTTCGAGGTGAGCTAGAAACACTTTATATACGAGGAGGAAATTTCAGTCATTCTTATATTAGAGACAAGACATAACAAAGGCGAAAAAGTTCCAATTCTGGGTTTTTCGATATTTAGAACGGATAGACCAACAAGTAGTAGCGGCAGCGTAACTATTGTTATTAAAACCCAATATTGTTTGTCACAATTAGCCATAGAACCACCCAGCATTGAAGCAGTAGCATTAAGAACAGACTTTGAAAGAGGGCAAATTACATTGTTAACCTTATACCTCAGAGCGGAGCATTGCTATATTCCTAATGAACAATATCAAGAAGGACAATCTGGCTCAAACAAAGTATAAATTGGAGGAAATACTCAAATAAAATGAGCAAGTATAATAGAATAATAATGCAAAAGATTCAGTACAAGAAATAGGGAGTAACCTCCACATCTCACGAACTATGCCCAAGAAGCAATCAAAAGCAGCTCTACAATGGTGTTACAAGAAAACAAATGGGGACTAAATAAAGAAGAAAAGAGAACGAGACAATCTAGATGATAAAGCACAAATATAAAAATTACAAGAAGTAAAAGAAATGTTGAAGCTAAAATGCCAAAATAATTGGAACAGGTTTCAAACGATTAAGAGAAACGACGAAGAAAATGTGCCGTTTCAAAACAAAAACGGAAAGTTAGGGTTCAAGGAAAGTGAAAAAAATGGAAGTTTGAACGGACCATTTAGTAATACAGATAAAACAATTAAGTGTGGTAGAAAATACAATACAGAAAATACAGGAAGCAGAAGAAAACTACGCTTAAGCATATTGTGTTCATAAACTACAATCCGATAGAAATTAGTGAAATAAAAAACATAGTGAACAATCTAAACACGCGAGAGGTTCCAGGAGAGAATGCAAATTGGAATATGGCACTTCAGATGTTCCATCAGTGGAATCGCTTTTGGACATAGGAAATAAAGGAGTAATGGCTACTTATTTTCCTTACACCTGGAAGAACGCGATACTCAAGAAGGACAAAGATCTCGCAGTCCAAGAGAATATGAGAAAACCAAATATTCAAAATGAACGCACTGTCAGATAGAACCTTCAAAGTAAAAATTGGCAACTAGTTGTCCAGCAGAAGAGAAGCCGAGAAAGGGTTACCACAAGGGTCTCCTCTTTCGGGCATATTATTTAATATCAACGTGCGCAATATACCCAAATTGCAGCATCTAAAACACACAGAGGTGTTGGCAGTTTGCCGAGGATTGCACATGATAGGAGTAGAAAAGGCTTAGGGTAGAAAAAGGCTTAAAAATTTTTGGAGACTTATGCGACATTTGGAAGATTAGAACTAATGCTCAAAACATTAGGTTTGGAAAGACAAATAAATGCGAAGAGGATGTGAGAATGAGAAATAAACGGATTAAAACAAGAAAAACGGCGATGTATCTGGGCTGTCTCTTTGATCGAAATCGTACTTGGTTAGCACACATTAAAAATAGAGAAGCTGTAGCTAGGAAAACGGCTGATTAAAATATAATTTGAATTATGTAATTAGACCGCAATTAATGTACGGGTGCGAACTGTGGGCAGTAAACGCTCCAAAAGCCGAAGCACAAAGCCACACGGCTCAACACAGTCTATTAAGAAAAATATTAGATACTCCCTGGTATATCAGGAATATGGGGTTTATAGTCCGCAGACACCAGAGCTCGCTATAGATCACAGAAATCAACTCAACTGATTCAAAGAGTAAAAAACTATCTAAACGAGGAATATGGAGAAAGAATTAATGCCTAAAGAGGCATCAAGCATTAACCGACTGGGTAAGGCTCCCCAATCATAGTCGGAAATATTTAGATGGGATAGAAAGGAGGGGTAAACAAAACAAAATATTTTTAGAGAGATATATTCCTATTCTCCCAAATCCTCTCAATCTGTAGCATGATTCATTAATTTTTTCTTAATCAAAATATAAATGCCAGATTTTGTCTTTTTATTCCTATGTATACAACTTTATCCGAATAAAATGAATTGTTCTATTGTAAACAATTCTATTGTGAATTGTTCTATAAATAAAATGAATTGTTCTATGTGTTCTATTGTTGTTTTGTATGAATTGTTCCGAATAAAATGAATTGTATAATGTTGTCGCAACAGAAAGAAAGCTGGAGTGGGAGAGAGAGAGAGAGAAAAGTTTTTTAAAGAAATATTCGAAATTGAAAAATTTAAGATCATTCAAACATTTATAAGGGAAAACAAAAAAGAACTCTTTCCACGATTTTAGGGATCCTTGCCTCTTTACATTTTAATCTAGGAGCATTTTCCATTTAGAAAATAAAACGTGAAAATAAGGCTGACCGTCTAAAAATTTACGATCGCATAAAAACGTTTATGATTTCACATTGAATTCATTTTACATTCTTGAAAGATATATTGTATTACATAAAAAAAACTTATTTATTTTTCCGATTTCTGAACGGCGGAAATCAATAAAACAGTTTTTAATCAGTGGTATTCAATTTGTTATTTATACTATAGAGAGATAAAATGTTTTTGTATTGTATGAAAAGTTATGAGACGGGAATCATATTCAGGAGGTTCTTATAACTGGAGTCCGTTTTAAGAAACGTGAGTTCTTAAAACTGTATTCCTAAACTTGGTTTTTGGAGTCCGAAATAGTGGTTTTTGGAAGATGTCTGTTTATCATCACTGGTTTCTACTTATAATTTTCTTGAAACGCTCCATATCGTGTTATATGAGCATACGCAGCTTTTAAATCAAGAGGGGGCGGGGCTTGTGAAATATCACATTATTGCTATTCACTTAACTGTACAAGAATTATGGTTATTCTTAATTTATTAAAGCCCGCTGATCGGCTTTAATAAACTAAGTACCGCTCAGCAAATAAACAAATTAAACTACAAATGAAACACAGAAAATTCTTTGACTTCCCCATTTAATTTGTAATATA
>WYDF02152260.1:0-22541 GCA_009867245.2 Adranes taylori
AGCTTCTTTATATTGGGGGGAGGGGGCCCATCCGATGAATTTGCCACGGGCCTCGAACGGTATAGTTACGCCACTGGGTACAATGCATAGTACAATTAATGTGAGGCATTATAGTAGATTAGGTGAAGAAAATGGAAAGAAAAAGGAAAGGCCGGTGTTAATAATATTAAGCACATGGGAGGAGAAAAAGGAAATAATGGAGAGGAAGAAGCTTTTCAAAAGTAACGGAATATTAATAGAATATGATTTAATGGAAAAGGAGAGGAAAGTTAGGAAGAAGATACGGATGGAAGTGATAAGAAAGGGGTGCGGAAATGAGGGGATGAGAATTGGTTGCATGAAAGCATGGATACAGAGTAATAAAGATGGATCATTAATCAGAGTAGATGAAAGGAATGAAGAAGATGACAGGATAATAGGAAACAATAATGTAGGAAGAATGGAAAACTGAATACGAATGGAAGTGGCAGGATAGAGGAAGAAGAGAAGATAATCATAGATAAGATTAATGTGGAAGTAGGCAACAAGAGAATACAAGTGGAGCGTGGGTGGGAAAAAAGACGTACAATAAAAAGAAGTGGGAAAATTGAGGAAGAAATTAGGAAGATTGGAAGTAGGAATAATGATGTGAAAATGGTATGCTGGAATGTAGCAGGCTTAAATAATAAGATAATAAAGAGTATTTAAAAGCTTTTCTTATTATTGGATTAGTAGAAATATGGGTGGAAGCAGAGAAATGGGAAGTGATAAAAAGGAAATTGCCGCAGGGAATTTCCTGCAGGGAGTTTCAAAAAATTGCCGCAGGGAGTTTCAAAAAGGAAATTGAAACTGGGAAAAATGAAGGGCAAAATGGAAGCATACAAAAGGTACAGCGAGCGGAGGGATCATTACCGGGGTGAGAATAGTAATGATAAGGTAAAACGAAAGAAATGGCAATGGGAAGGGAAGTGCGGAAGTGTGACGAATGTAAATGAAAAAAAAATGGATGATGGTAAGAGTTTATGTGAATTAGGACTGGAGGAATGTATGCGTAGATTTAGTGAGATGTTTATGGTCCAAAGTGAGAATATATAATTAGTGACCATAATGGGAGACTGGAATGCGAGAATTAAAGTGAATGGATGCTCGAGTATGATGGAAGAGGATTATGTGGAAAGAAGGTCAAAAGTCAAAATAACAAATGTGTAGGGAAAGTGGCTATTAGAATGGGTGAAAAAGAGAAATTTGCTGTGGGGAACGGATGTTTAAATGGAGTTTGGGATAGAGAGTTAACATTGATAGGGCATGGGAAGGATCAGTAATTGATTACATGGATATGAATGATTCTGCAAGAATATGCACAGAATATAACAAAATAGTAAATAGGATCCAACTTTCCTATGGAATCTGAGTTGAAATTTGAAAACGGAAGTTATAAGGAATTGGAAGATGATGAGCTAGAAGAAAGAAAAGAGGAAGGATATAGTTGGAATAATGGAGAAAAAATAAGTATGACACGAATGCTGTTAAAAGTAAAATGGGCAAATGGGCAGCATATTTAAGATAGTGGGAGAGATATGAATATTTGAATAGGATAGAAGATAGAGGGAGTGTAAAGGAAAGATGAATGAGCTTCTGTCAGATAGATGAGGTATGGCTAAGAAAGAAAAAGAGGGTACGGGAAGTACTAAAAAGAGTGAGAAGATGGGAAGCAATATAGGAGGAATATTTAAGCCTATTTGCTTAAATTCAGTGGTAGCTAAGTTGTTCGAAAGGTTGTTGTTACGCTGGTTACAAAAACGCATGGAGAGTACACAGAACCTGCATTCAAATCAATTCGGATTTCGCAAGGGAAGGTCGACAGTGGATGTGCTGTTGGCTGTTACAAAGTTAGCTAAGGAAGCGAGAGAAGGATCTGGAGGACCCAAGAATATTGCCTGATGGTGACCATAGACGTACAAAACGCATTTAATTCTGCGTTGTGAAGGGATGAAGTAAAAAACATCCCAGGCAATTTAGAGTGGCTCATAGCGAACTACTTCTCGGATGGGGTACATCGAAGGGGGATAAGGTGCAAGCGTAGTTTCTCGCGAGTGGTTCCATTGCGCAGCCTTCGATGATCTAAGGCAAGAGGTGGAGGAGCAATTGGGTAGTACGCCAACTGTGGGGTACATAATTGGGATCATGTTGGTAAACGAGGGTAAATGCAAGGCTGTGGTATCATACATCATGGCTGTACTTCAGAGAAAAGGAAAACGAAGAGAGAGAGATAGGTGGCGTTAACGTGGGGGCCTGAGGCCGTATGCACCTCACCTTAATGACGGTTGAGTGTGGTAGTTTTAGAGTTGTATATTTACGTTGGTGTTTGTAGTATTTATATACGGCGTTCGAATACTTTTATATATATACATATATATATATATATATATTAGATATTTATATTTTAACATATCTTAGCTTAGGGGAACGCTCTTAGTAAGGAGCGTGCACGGTCCCAATGAAGAACATTATGAGTTATGCGGGTCCGGAATTCTGGGACGGTGAAAGGGGGAGTCGGAATTCCGGCGGGTTTAATAACACTCCGTCCATCTGTTTGTTGTGTAGCTCATCTGTTTGTTCTTTTGGGGAAGATCAAGCAGTGGGAAGAACAACGCGTTGTCATCCTCATAGGCAGTTCGCCTTTAAGGAACAGATTCTGATTGCAGATTTGCTTTTATCCGCCGTAATAAAAAAAAACATGGCAGGAAACAACAACAAAAAATAATGAATGGAGAATACAACATATGAAATGTAACGAGATAAATGAGGGATATGAAAGGAAAATAATAAACAATTTAACGTGTGAGAATGATGTAAGTATCGAAGTATCTTAGCGAGAGAGGATCATGGGAGTAGGAAGAGAGATAAGTTTGATACAGTTGAGAGAATTGGAGGAAAAATGTAATAGAGAAGTGGGTGATGAGACAAAAAGTGTGAGAATGAGACAAAAAATATAATGGAAAAGATGTGATATATGGTTAGAGTGGAGAAGGAAATTGCAGAAGAGATATGGGTGCAAGAACTGAAGGAAGAGGCCTTGAGAATGATAAAACAAAAGTTGCGCCAGGACCTGACAGGTTAGCGACGGATATGAGGATGTTTAAATGAAAGTGGCTTAAAGTTTTAATCAGTTTTATAAATGAAGTATGGTGTGGAAAGGAAAGAATACCTAAACCACTGAAGCAGGGGGGGGGGGAGAGAAATAATCTCAGTGTATAAACATGAGGAACGAAAGTGTGTAAAAAGTTATACTGGAGTAACAGTAATGAATGGCATATGTAGCCTGTGTGCAAAAGTATTGAATAGAAGATTGAAACAGGAGATGGAGGTATTATCACGGAAACAAACAGGATTTGCTAGAGATAGGAGGACCACAGACAATTCGAGTCTACTATACTTACACATTATTTAACTGGTACATCCGACCAACTTGCCATCAATTGCAAATATTGGAATTTTTGCTATCATAACCGTCTCCAAACGGTACAATGACAAATATACACGCTTTTTAGTGACTATAGTAGACTCGAATGACTGATGTAAGGCAGTCAAACAGAATTGAAATAGTTACATACTCATGCCTGAGAAGACCGCGAAACGGCGAAACAAGATCTTGTCGAATGATAGTAACATTTTTCAATTTTGAAATTAAAATTACGTTCACACAAATCAGAATAATGCGATTTATTCGGTGAGAACATATATGGGCTATGGTGATATAGCTAAATTATGCACTGAAGGAGAATTAAAATTCTACTTTAATATTTCAAGTGCAAGAACGATGGCTTGTACGATGGCTTGTATACATTTTGTATACTTACACATTATTTATATATATGGCTGATTTATAACAAGTGCTATGTGGACGACATAGTATGTATGGCTGGAAGTATGGAAGAAAAGAGGGAAATGATAGAGAGAACGAATAGGCACATGGATAGAAGAGGGTTAGAAATGAATGTAGAAGAGACAAAAATGATGGTATGTAAGAATGAAGGACATGATAGATCGTAAGAAAGATAGTTTTGAAATAAGTGGAATCAAATTAGAAAGAGTGAAACGGTATAAATACTTAGGGTTCATGTTGGCGCAAAATGGAACATGCAAAGAACATGTTATAGTGGTGGGATAGAAAGCGATGATGACTGTGGAAAGAATGAGATGTGTATGGGAAGAAGGTTTGGGGACTCAGACAAAATAAGGACATATATTCTGGATGTATGCGTTAGGAATATAAAGATGTATGGGGCTGAAGTGTGGGCTGTATGTGAAAAAGAGGGGTTGGTAAAACTGCAAGTGGGTTGTATCAAGAGAATAATAGGAGTTGAAAAATCGACACCGAATGAGATAGTATTGCAAGAGTTCGATAAGTATAAAAGCTAGGTGGCTGTGTTCATAAAAATGTTAAAATTTGAGGGGAATGTGTTCAGAGAAGAGAGTGACCTGTTCACAGGTGAAGAGTGTATATTTGACAGCAATGAATGAGGTGGTAAATGGTATATATAGGAAAAATTGGTCTATGAAGAGAAAACAAAACATATGAAATGATAGGGTGGTCTTTGAATAGATGGGAGAATATGATTAGAAATGGAAGAGGAACAATAAATGAAGTGGCAGAGAGCACTAGATATATTGATAAGCAGGAGAGAAAAGAAAGATTACGGAAAAGCAGGTATAATGATAGATATAAATGGATGAGAGTGGAAGGAGATATGCCTGAGTATTAAATAGCTAAAGGCAGAATGGAGGAGAAGAGAATATAGCGAGGTTTATATGTGGAAGCGAAGAGAGTAGGAACAGGTATTGCATGGATGGGAGCAAGATATTTTGCAGGATTTGTTATGAAAACTGGAGATGAGAAACTTAAAGAGATAAATAGTAGTGAGGTAAATGAAGAAAGTATTATGGTATATGAAAAAGTGATTCTGGTTATGTAGCCACCATGGCTTATATAATCAATTTTAGTAGGTACCTACTAAAATTAATTATATAAGCCACGGTAGCCAGAATCACTTTACATTCAATTTATATTGGCCATGTGGACATTTTCGCATGAACGTGGCTAAGGGTTCCAATGGCAAGATTGTCCGTCATCATTGTATAATATATCTATTAGATCTATAAAGGTTGCCTTATCGCACATAATTGTTCTCATTAAGGTATTGTAATACCAATTTATCATCAACTGATCCAAATCGTCACTTACCCATTTCATCTTTGTAATGTGAGTTGCATTCAAAAACTTAATATTCATAATACAAATTTTCAATTCTTTCATCAGCCCGGCTTGTAGAGTAGGTAGGAAGGACATGACTTTCTAAGCGTTGCGTACGATGCTGCTATAAGAAGATGCTGAGGATCCTTTATAAATAATAAGTGAAATGCCTGCTTCCACATCAGAGATTTCGGGTGGCAAGCTCTGTAGCACTTTTTGGGCGTTTAAGGGATATATCCTCGTTTTTTCAAAATCAGATTGTATTAGCGTTTCCATGTTAGGTTTCATTAATTCTATGTTTAATTCAATAAGCATTGGGAAGTAGTTTTTGTCAAAAGATGCGTTACTGCCTTTACGTTTTGATTTGTCAGTTTCTAGAACTTTCCTACAGTTCATTTTTAGCGACCTGAAGAAGGAGAAGTCTAACGGCTGCGTGAGATGCGTGGAGTTAGGTGGGACGAATGCAAAACTTATATCATTCACTTCTGACAGGCGCACTACCTCAAAGGAGTGATGTGAACAAAGATTGTCACCAATCAGCAGCTCATTTTCAGGAAACGTCGACAGTAAGGGATTACACCTTTTTAGAACCTCTCCAAAAATCATGTCCCATCTATAGGGACAATTTGGCCGAAAGTTTGACAATATTGGAAACTTTGGAAAGTTTCACATCTATCCACCCACTGTTGCTTCTATTGTAAAAGGATCCTGGTGGACCACCTTCCGTGCACAAGTCATATAAGTGTTTCGATATAAAAATTGTGTAGCAGGGGAGCAAAGCGTGAAGCAGAAAACATAACAGATAACAGCTAGCTTTGATAGAATTCATTATTCGCTCGGGATACTTGCATCCCCTTTTAAATATCATTTTATGCTTGCCGAGGTCATCAGATAAAGCGGATTTATTATATTTATCTCAAGGTGAGGAGGTATATCTTTACTAGTTTCCTCCAACTCTTTGAAATATTTTTTTATTGTAATTGGGGAAACTACGCCCGGCTTCTTTTAATATTTTGCCAAAGCCGGTGGAATAGGATATCTTTATGTCTTTTTAGACAGGCCAATGCCCACTCCACACCAGGCGTGTCATCTTTAATCAAATGTGCTTAGTGGATCGCCCCAAGTAGAACACTTTAATATTGAGCGTTTTATAGCGTTTTCCACGGTTTCAGATATAGCTGTTTGTCCACTTTTATTTTTTATATTTAAATTGCCAGCTAATTGATACTGTTTGAAATACCTGTGCAAAGCAGATTTCGAAACTCCAAATTTTTCATAAGCTTTTCGTAACGGCATTCCTATCATTATCACCCCAATAGCATTTGTATTTTTTCTTTGTTAATAGGGTGATTTGGCTTGGCCAGTGCGTCCCTTTTGTAATGTCTCGGAATTGCAAGCTACAAAAAAAAAGATTAAGAAAATACAATTTTAGCGTTATCCCTATTCATTTCTTATTAATAAAAAATGTACAAAATTTATTTTCTAAGGCTACAATGAATTAATTTTTAATTTAATAAATGAAATTTAATCACCGAAATATGTTATAAAAGTTGCAGTCAGTTATAAGCCGTGAGATATTACAAAATGTTTGTGACACATCGAACTCAAGCACTATCAAAAAAGCATGAAAAGTAAACAAAACTTTGCTCTTTCAAATACTCAATCAGAAAAAATTATTTGGTTTTTTTCAATGGCTCAGTTGTGTCTTTTCAGGGCACTTACCAACCAAACTGGCAGTGTATGCAACAAAACAAAAAAAAAGTTTTGAGCGGTAAATTTAAATTGTTTTTGGTTCTTGGTTCATGTCCCTATTCACCCCTTTTTACGGTACGTACTTTTTTATATTTTTTATTCTAAATATTAGATTAAAGACACATTTGATTTTCTACTTTAAGTGATACTGTATATATCAAATTCTAATAAATAAACAAAAAAAATATGTTGCTTCAACCAAAACCAAACGTTTATTGTGTGGCCGTGTTATTGTAAAAGAGCATCATGGTACATGAATGGGTGGTACAGGCAGACAACCAACATTGCAACGCACTCAACCACGAACAAAACCGAACGCTGTAATGGAAGTTAAGTTACCATCGTTACCAGCAAGGAATTGACAGTTACTTTCATCTCATGGTTCTAAGCGGAGCTATGTAATAACAATGAGCCAATGATGTTTTTAAAATTTTACGACATGTGACATGTGATTTAATAACTAATTTGATCAAACTTTTATAACAATTCAATTCGAGATAATTTTGGTGGTTGTGTTATAATAAAACTCTTAAGTGATTACGTTATTTAATAGAAAATGGGTGCACATAACTTTTCGCTGCAACTAAACAAACATTTGGGGACATTGTTTACAGTCTTTTTGTTCGTATTGCTTCTTCGATTTGACCAGGTACATATGTGTTTTAATTTTATAGAGTACACACTTAATTACTTATTAATAAGATTGCTTAGTAAATACGTAAAACAGTTTTGATTGCAGTTGTTAACAGCTGGATTATAAAATTAATCGCTAAAAAGAATGTTAAATATTCTTACTAATACGTAACCCATTATTGATATTACTTAAATTAGTTTTGTATAAATAAAATGTATTATTTAACAAATAGGGAACAATAACCAAATAAACAAAGAGCATGTCACCTGTACTTTTCTAATTATTTCAATGGTCACCACGATGTGAAAACAGTTATAGAATAACAGATTAAGCGCGCCAAATGAAAGATTTATTTACCATGTGTTTCCGCAGATGTAATAACCAATTTCCTGAAGTCGTCACGTTAGAGAATTTTTATTTAGATAATTAAAAGTAGGACATGAAGTAAATAAAATGCAAATGTATTTTACAAGCGATGTTTCAGCGCGCATTAAAATATATAAGTAATTAATACAATTGTTAGAGTCATTCCATGCCAAATCAACCTGTCACTCAACCTAACCATCATCAATTTTTATGAAAATTTCATGAATTATTCTCTCTAATGATATAAATGAGAATAGTTATAAAGTTTTTTTATCTTATCGGGTTTTTGTGTAATTAATTTTTAAATTTTTGAAAAATAGAATTATTTTAAGTTAACGCTTTTAAATATTTTTCAAAAAAACATATGTTCTATGCAATATTATTAACTTTCAATCTTAGTATTTTTAGATAATTATTTACTAAATCTTATTTTTATGCATAATTAATAAATGATTATCTAAAAATACTTATAAAGTACTAAGCTTGAAAGCTAATAATATTGCACACAACATATATATTTTTGAAAAATTATAAATGCGCTAACTAAAAAAAATTAATTTTTTTTCATTTTCTTTTAATAAACTTATTTTTGTGATTTCTCCTAATCCCATGGAGATCCCACTGTAAATTTTAGAGCTTATAACAGTGCAAGAAACTTATATTTTTCCAAAGTTTTAAAAAACACCATCTTAAAAATATTAAAATTTTTGTTTGAAAATTAAAAAAAAAATATTTCACCAAATATGTTCTTGTGTAGCATATCATATTAAACCTTATAAAATTCCCTTTAAAATAAGGTATCAAAGATCTCTCTAGAGCTTGAGTAATTCAAGAATCAAAAAGTTAATGCATGCCAAAAAATGACTATTTGTACAATATTTAAAAATTAATTACACAAAAACCCAATAAGATAAAAAAATTCTAAAAATATGTTCTCATTTATATGATTAAAGAAAATAATTTCAGAAAGTTTCATAGAAATCAGAAATGGTCAGGTTGATTTTTGAAATTTTTTGGTTGATTTAATTTTTAAGCTAGTGGTTTTTATTCTGAAAAAAAATAATTATTAGCTTTCTTTTTATTAGCTATTATGATGTTATGCAATCTTAGTATTTTTAGATAATTATTTACAATCTTAGTATTTTTAGATAATTATTTACTAATTTTGCATAAAAATTAAAATTTTTAGTAAATAATTATCTAAAAATACTAAGATTGAAAGCTAATAATATGGCACAGAAAGATATTTTTTGGAAAATTATTTAAATGCGTTAACTTAAAATAATTCAATTTTTTAATTTTTTGTTTAATATACTTATTTTTGTGATACCTCCTGATCCCAGGGAGATCTCATTCTGTAAATTTTAGGATTGACCTGTAAGAAACAAATAGTTTTTCAATATTTTTAAAAAAACACCATCTTAATAAAATTCAACTTTTATTAAGATGGTATATATTCCACTAAATATATATATTCCACCAAATATGTTCATGTGTATCATATTATATTATACCTTATGAAATTCTCTTTAAAATAAGATATGAAACATCTCTCTAGGCCTAATAGAACTTGAGTAAGCCAAGAATTAGAAAATAATGCATGCCAAAATATATGCATAATGCAGCTAATGCATGCTAACTATTTTTTCAAAATAGTCATTTTCAAAACTCATAACTATTTTTCAAAATAATCATTTTTAAAAATTAATTACACCAAAACCGAATGAGATAAAAAAATTCTAAAAATATATTCTCATTTATTTCATTAAGGAGAATAATCTCAGAGAGTTTCATAGAAATCAGAACTATTCAGATAGAATTTTGTAATTTTTTGTTTAATTTGACATGGAATGAGCCCTAGGGGCTTCCAAAGTCTTGTATACCTTACTTATCAATATAACATATATAAACAAATTGTGCCAATCAACCAGTCACTCAACCTGACCAACTTCAATTTTTATGAAAGTTTCATGGATTATTCTTTTCCATAGTATAAATGAGAATATATTTCTAGAATTTTTTTATCTTATTGAGTTTTGATGTAATTAATTTTTAAACTTTGGAAAAAGTCATTTTTTGGCATGCAATAACTTTTTAATTACTGAATTACTCAAGTAATTGTAGGCCTCGAGATATGCTTAATAGCTTATTTTATAGAGAATTTCATAATGTTTAATATGATATACTACACATGAATTGATTTGCTGAATATTTTTTTATTTTCAAAAAAAATTTTAAGTTAGCGCATTTAAATATTTTTCAAAAAATATATGTTGTGCGCAATATTATTAGCTTTCAATCTTAGTATTTTTAGATAATTATTTACTAATTTTGCATAAAAATTAAAATTTGTAGTAAATAAGTATCTAAAAATACTCGAAAACTACTGAGATTGAAAGCTAATAATGTTGCATAGGACAGATATTTTTTGGAAAATTATTTAAATGCGTTAACATTTTTTGTTTAATATACTTATTTTTATGACACCTCCTGATGCCAAAGAGATCCCACTCTGTAAATTTTAGGATTTAAAACGTATAACACTGTAAGAAACATATATTTTTGCAATATTTTTAAAAAACGCCATCTTAAAAATATTTTGTTTTAAATTTTTTTTTGATAATTAATATATATATATTAATTATCAATATAAAAAATATATATATATATATATTTTCCACCAAGCATGTTCATATGTAGCATATTATATTACACCTAATGAAATTCCCTTTAAAATAAGGTATGAAACATCTCTCTAAGCCTAATAGAACTTGAGTAATTTTCAAAAATTAAAAATATAATGCATGCCAAAAAATAACTATTTTTTCAACAATCATTTTTAAAAATTAATTACACCAAAACCCAATAAGATAAAAAAATTCTCTCTCTCTAAAAATATATTCTCATTTATATCATTAAGGAGAATAATCTCAGAAAGTTTCATAGGGTTCAGAAACGGTCAGGTTGAATTGTGAAATTTTTGTTTAATTTGACATGGAATGACCCCTAGGGGCTTCCAAAGTCTTGTATACCTTACTTATCAATATAACATATGTATATGATGGTTATACACCTGTTCGCCATTTTGAAATTTTACGAAAGCTATTATAAATCGAATAATTAATAATATAATTATATAGGTGCTAATTTCGAAAATTGTGAATGACAAGGAAATTATTATAATTAGTTTAAAAATTGAGGCAGGGTGGACACGTCTTTCTGGCCTAGTGATGTAGCCTTTATGAACACCCTCCCTTTCTAACTCTAGGCGCAATGTAGCATTGCAACGAATTGCTAATCCGATACTTAACAAGTACGCTAGATATGCCTCTGTAAACAAATTATTATATTATAATTTTCTACTTGATCGCAAAATGTATGTAAATTTGCACATATTAAGATTATAGATTTCTATTATTTGGTGTATAATGCATTTGACATAATGCATTGAACCAGCTGTGTATAATATATTCGGACGAAATAGCACCTTACAAATTGAAACGAACTATTAAAGTGTTTTATATTTAATGAAGCAAGGGCTGTAACAATCAAAGTTTGCCTCGTATAAACTTCTATTGGATTCTTTTTCTACCACTCTAAAGATAGCCAAAGTTGTTTCTACATTAATGTTAATTAAAAGTGGACTTTAACAATCAAAGTTCAACACCTTAACAACACCCATAGTTCATGCCTAGTATTAGAGTACGTACTAATCCGTTATTTCAATGAAGAAAGTAAGTAGTGTGTACTATTTCCAGTAAGACAGATATTTTTAATTGAATAGCTGCTAATTTCGAAAATTGTGAACTATAAGTGAATAATATATCCCAGCGAACAAAACTATTCATTAAGAAATTTAAGGATGGATTTAGGGATATCTTCCAAAAGTAATATGTTGATCCTATGTGCAGAATATTATTTTAAAACTAGGAGCTGTTACGTTGTAGAAAATATTGATACAACATTTCATTGCGATTGTTTAATTTAAATTCAATAAATGCTTATAAACAGTCAAGATCTACTTCAACAGGAATTTAAATCCATGATTTAGAAATTCACTTGATTTTGATCTTCACTAAGGTAAAAATGAAAAAAAAGAATGCAGGTATTAAATTTTACGGACTTATCAGATAAAGTCAAACTTTGATGAGGAATTAAAATAAGTTGAGGAATTTCATAGAAATCGTAAACTGGATATCTTTCTTCCTAAGTTTGGGGAAAATAATATGTCAAAATGCTTCTCTCCACTATGTATTTGTTCGTACGTAACAAACCTTCCTTTTTCTGCGGTACATTCCATACATACTAAAGATTATACAGTACATACTAAAAGTTTCTCCTCGCTATGGTTTCGTTTGCGGTTTTGAAGACTTCTTTTGTATGTGGGTTTGAAATCACAATCCGTACGCTCAATGGGCTTCTCTTCTGAGTGAAATCATTTGTGTTTTAAAAAATTGTCAATTTCTTTAGATTTAAAAACACATTGTGTACACTCGTAAAGTTTCTTTCCTCTATGAGTTCGTTTGTGGTTAGAAAGATTTGTTTTGCTCGCAGTTTAGAAATCACATTCCGTACATTTCAAAGATTTCTCTTTTCAATCAGTTTGTCTGCGACTTAGAAGATTTCTTCTACCTATGAAACCACAGTCCGTACAGCCAAAAGGCTATATGTTTGTTTATGTGGTACGAGCCTTTCTTTTTCTGTAGTTCTGAAATTACATTTCGTACATACGAAAAACTTCTCTCCGCTATGATTTCATTTATGGTTTCGAAGCCTTCTTTAGTCTGCAGTTTTGTTTGAAATCACATTCCGTACACTTGAAAAGATTTTCTTCTGAATGAATTAGATTGTGTTTTAAAAGATTTCCCTTTTCTGCAGTTTTGAAAACACATTTCGTACACCCGAAAGGTTTCTCTTCTCTATGAGTTCGTTTGTGGCTTAAAAGATTTGTTTTACGTGCTGTTTTGAAATCATATTCCGTTCACTTGAAACGTGTTTCTTTTGAATGAGTTTCATTTGTGACAGAATATTTCGTTTATATGCAGTTTTCAAATCACATTCTGTACACTCAAAAGGCTTCTCTTCGCTATGTATTTGTTTGTGTGTTACACTCGTTCCTTTTTTCTGCAGTTCTGAAACTACATTCCGTAAATAACAAATGCTTCTTTCCGCTATGACTGCGTTTGTGATTTTGAAGATTTCTTTTGTGTGCAGTTTGGAAATCACATTCCATGCACTTAATAGGCTTCTCTTCTGAATGAATTCGTTTGTGTCTTAAAAGATTCCCTTTTTCTGCAGTTTTGGAATCACATTACGTATTATTGAAAGTCTCCTGTATGATTTCGTTTGTGGCTTAAAAGATTTGTTTTTCGCTCAGTTTTGAAATCACAATCCGTACGCTTGAAAGGTTTCTCTTTTGAATCAGTTTGTTAGTGACTTAGAAGATTTCGTTTATATGCAGTTTTGAATACACAGCCCGTACACTCTAATTGGTATGTGTTTGTGTGTTACAAGCCTCCTTTTTCTGCAGTTCTGAAACTACATTCCGTACATACTAAAGGTTTCTCTCCGCTATGATTTTGTTCGTGGTTTTGAAGACTTCTTTTGTCTGCAGTTTCGAGATCACATTCCGTACAGTTGAAAGGCTTCCCTTATGAATGAATTCATTTTTGTTTTAAAAGATTACCCTTTTCTGCAGTTTTGAAAACATATTTTGTACAATCGAAAAGTTTCTCTACACTATGAGTGGCTTAAAAGTTTGTTTTGCATGCAGTTTGGAAATTACTTTTTGTTTTGTAGTTTTGAAGACGTCTTTTGTATGTAGTTTTGAAATCATATTCCGTACACTTGATAGACCTTTCTTCTGAATGAATTCGTTTGTGTTTTAAAAGATTCCCATTTTCTGCAGTTTTGAAAGCACATTCCGTACACTGAAAAGATTTCTTTCCGCTATGAGTTCGTTTGTGGCTTAATCGTATTTTTTTGCGTCCGGTTTTGAAATCACATTCTGTACACTTGGAAGGTTCCTCTTTTGAATGGGTTTGTGATTTAGAAAATCTGTTTAGAGAGGTATGCAGTTTTGAATACACATGCAGTACACTCAAATGTTTCTCTCTGCTATGTGTTTGTTTGTGTTACTAGCCTTCCTTTTTCTGCAGTTGTGAAACCACATTCCATACATATGAAAGGTTTCTCTCCCCTATGATATTGTTTGTGGTTTCGAAGACTTCTTTGGTATGCAATTTTGAAATCACAGCTTTTGAAAATATTCGCATCTTTATCAGTATCTAAAGTCACGTCGGAACGACAGGGGCGTACGAAGAAATAATTTTGGGGGATTAAACACCCAAACACCACACTGCGTACGCGTCTGCTGAACGAACATTCTCGACATTAAAAAGACTCAAAACATACTTACGAAATTCTATTGGCGATCAGCAACTCAGCACCTTATTGTGTGCTCACCGCGACATCAACGTAGCACACTAGATATTATCAACCGACTGGCCCTTAGACGTCAAAGATTTAATATAAAATTTTAAACAAAATTGTCATGTTATTTACTCCATTCTTGTACTTTATGCAACATAAAGTTGCAACAACATAAAGTTTTGGAAGTGTTTATTTTTAATGACCCCGGTCGACAATGCAGAACATCGTAACACAAAGTTAGAACTGCATTATCAAGCTACGATATTATTTCTGTATATTTCTATGGATCTGTTTTCTCACCAAAACATCCAACTGTAAATCCCCGGTGATTCCCCGGTGAAGGCGTATTTTTTATAGTTAAAATAATTCGCGAAAACGATTCCTTTCATTAGTACTAATAGCAATCCAAAACGTAATTCTGAGAAGCTTATTGCAGGAGGTAGTAATCCCGTAGATTTAGAGATGCATTGAACTGGTGACTAGGAAGCATTTTTCTTTTTGATTCGTTTTATCCATGTCATATATATCTTCTATAAAGTAGCATGGCAAAGATTATGTGAAATAGTAACTATAAAAATTATTTTCTTAATAACTTTATTTCATTATCAATGACAATACAATACTACAGTGTTTATATCGTAAATCTATTGTGTAGTGGGAAATAATTAGATTTAATTTTACAATAGATATGGTGCGTTATATAATTAATGCTTATTGAAAGTAACAACAAGTACGCATAATTTTTTTATTTGAAATGGAATATAACTTTTACTACTATACAAATATATATTTGAGTATCTTAATTCGGTACAAATGAATCACAATGGATTTAGCATAAACAAATCAACAATTCATATTTCCTTTCTTGGATTAAGCACTCGCATTTCAATAGAATTTTGCTAATGATTCATTAACTCTATATTTATTCAAGTTACGTATTATGATGGTTTTATAATTGTTTAAAAGAAGAATGTATTAAACATCCAAAACAAGTAGTTAATAAAATATTGTGTCATGTTGAAAAAAATGATTTACTTATAAAATGTAAAAACATTTAATGAAAATATAAAAACACGCCTTTGCCATAGAATAATTTAAAAAAGTAATTACAACTTTATGGTAGACGATACAGCAAAATATGTATTACGTGTTTCAATTTTTTTCTTTAATTAAATTTCTAGCCTTAGTTCTTAATAGTAGATTTTCCGCGTATATATATATGTATATGAGTAGTTATTTGTTTTCAGGGTTATATCTCGCGTGGTAGGCATTTCAGTGTGCCAAAGTTTCGCCATCTAATATTGGCGAGGCTTAGAGAAAGTCACCTGGTACGGTGACTCATGTTGTTGTCTCTGCATATGTTGTTGATGGCGGTCGTACACTAGGTGGTTGCGTAGATGCTGATGGTGGTCGTACCGTAGATGCATTTTTTCCTTGACATTTTTCATTTTTCAGGCAGGGAAAACCAGTTAAATGAACTTCATTGAAGTCATTTAACTTCATATAAATCATTTTTAAAAATCGTGGTTATTACTAACCAAAAAGGAATTGCGCGATGGAAAATTTATCTACTAGACAATTGTAATCTAATACTCAAACAACGTAGTTTTCTATAAACATCATCGACTGTTAACTTAAATCTATCTAACCCTGATAAGGAATATTCTTAAGGAATAATAATAATAATAAAATCTTTATTGGCATCATTTATACATCACTAACAATATTCTTTCTTACCGTAACTTATCGTACAATTCTTAAGTAGTTTTCAAGTTTTTTGTGAACTGAAAATAAAAGTTGCCCAGCCTGGGTGACCAAGAAGGCCTGCCCTTTTTCCAACTATGGCCAACTATGGCTAACACATATATTGAATCTTAACATCTCAACTAAGCCATAAGCTATCGGCCTTGATATGCTTTGCAGAGCTCATCCCCCTTAAAACATATTCTTGATACGTTTTTAATGGTCGCTTTGTAATTTGTTTTTGGGATTTGTGATATGTGACTTTTACAACAATATGAGATATTGGCATATCATAATATTTTTAATAATTTTATTGCCTTCTAGAAAATTAGGTTTCCGGAATGTGGTTTTGTTACATCGTTGAGTATACGTAGTTCTGATGAAGAAACAACTGTTATCCCGAAACAAGTCATCAAAAAACAATTGTCTTCTTAAAGATGAAGTTTTGTGCAGGTGACTCTTATACCTGAAGTTTACATTATTTAATTTATACAAAGACATCTTTGATTCTTTTCATTCTTATAACATGTTGTAACATTAATTATACGTTAAGCTAAAATTATATTCCTATTTGAAATTTATAAAACTATTATTACGTGGAAAGAAACGATTATAAATAGCATTAGCTTACCTTAGCCATGCAATTTCACATAATAATAAACGTATATTTATATTAATACATAAATATATAAGCATTCAATAAATATTTTTAAAACTATTTACATAGACACATACAAATTTCATTCACAGAGAATATTTACCAATTTATATGAATGTCAATTCTAGTTGCTGCTAATTTAGAACTTCCTACACTTAATGAACAAAATATTTGATATTAATGAAATCACTTTCTCATTTATGAAATTAGCGTTGTTAATTTAAAACTATACATAATTATTTTTGTGTTGGTTACGTTATAAATGGTAATAATTTTAATTCAGTATACTGGCGTTAAAATCATATTACTCTAAAACTATAAATCAAAATTATAATTTTAAATTAATTGCATTGTTTTTTAAATTTTATTGGAGGCGATTTCTAATATTGATACACGCCATCATATAATTTTATTACATATTATGAGTAAATTTTTTTAAATAAATATTTTGGTTGATATCAAGGAGTTCCAGATGCTATCAAAAATAAATATAAATAATACAAAGCTAAACGTACGCATTACAAATATCTTACCTATATAGCTATTAGCGGAAAGCCGAAAACCTTTTCGAAAATTTAATTAAATAAATTTAATTGGATTCTAACGTCGGTAGACATATTTATGTCAATAGAGAAAATAATTGACAGTAAAACAGCAAATTGCCGCGCTAGATCATGGCGTTAACTTGAAATTAATTTATAAATTCTAGTCTGTGAATATAGTGTAATATGTCTAGGCTTTTTGCAAACAAAATGGATAATCGCGATGTCCTACATATGGCGCTGTTAATTTCAATTATCTATCTAACCCACAAAAAATGAAACATTTAAAAAAATATACAATTCAAGAAGTCACTAACTAAAAATTATAGTTATTTTCACTTGAATTGTAAATTGTATTTTAAAATGATCAAATGAGAGCTAATAGTACATTTAAAAAAATTACAAGTACTATAGATTATTCTCAAAGTACACAATTAGATGAAATTCGAGTCATATGGAGATTGTGCTCTGATATGCTTTTAATAAATAATATTGTAAGTTGAAATCGATATTAACACTATACGAAGCGCCTCGTTTCGCCATCACTGTTTGCTTGCCTGTATTGTCTGACACGATTTCAGTTATGTCGCTGTTGACGAAACGATATGTTATATAATGATTGCCGAAAGCAATCGTTTCGACTTTGCTTATAAAAGTATGCGTTTTTTGCAATGTACAATTCATATTGTGTTAGCAAAAGATTAAACTTAGCAGTTTTGTTTTGGTAAGGTGACTAAACAGTCAAAACTAATAAGTTATAAGTTTTAGCAATTGTATACTTATCATATCAATTAGAATAATCAAATGAGTTCTAATAGTACTTATGAAAAGTTACAAGTACTATAGCTTATTCTGAAAGTACAGTTAGCTGAAATTCAAATCACATAGAGAATAGACCCAACAGTTGTTATTTGATATGCTATTAATAAATAATATTGTAAGTTGAAATCGGTACTAACACTATACGAAGCGCCTCGTTTTGCCATCACTGTTTGCTTGCCAGTATTCTCTGGCACGATTTCAATTATGTTAATTATGATTTCAGTTATGACTTTAGTCAACTTACCAAATAAAACTGCTAAGTTTAATCTTTTGCTAAGATCACATGAACGGTGCATTGCAAATGACGTAAAGTTTTATAAGTATTATATAACATGTCTTTTCGTCAACAGAACCATAATTGAAATCGCGCCAGACACTACTGTCGAGCACACAGTGATGGCGAAATGAAGCTCTTCGTATAGTGTTAGTACCGATTTCAACTTACAACATTATTTATTAATAGCATATCAAATCACAACTGTTGGGTCTAATCTCTATATGATTTAAATTTCAGCTAACTGTTTACTTTGAGAATAAGCTATAGTGCTGGGAATTTTTTTATAAATACTATTAGCTCTCATTTAATTAATTTAATTTATATACGTACACAACTGGTAAAATTTATAATTAAATTGTATTTCATATAAATTGTATTTTAAAGTTAGATTTGGTAAATCTAAATCTAAACAAACTGAAACTAAAAGATTTAAGCATGAAAGTCTATTCTATTCTAATCTTCTTGAGCCTTGATTCGTAATTCTTCAATTGAATCAGGAGCTAGATTTTGTTTGAGCATGTATATGACATTTGAGGATGTTCCATAGGTGCTATATCGGATTTAGATGAAGATATGTTCGACGAAGATATGTTCAATACTGTACTCGCAACGTTAACAATTGCTGGCTCCCGTGTTTTATTCTAAACAGTGTAGGGAATTATAACTGCATTTCGTAATAGGTTAATTTAAGTGCATATTAAACTTAATAGCATTTTATTGTACCAGAAGATGTCGTAGTGTAAAAGAGAATCGCTGCGTACCCCATTAAAAGAATTATCTCTTGCCAGTCAGGTTGAAACCAAAAGCATCCCACAAAATAAAACGCGACAATATAGTAGAATATGCTTCTCAATAATGTCGAGGCATCAATTTGAATTCATTCTAATACTAAGCTTAACCAACGCCCAGCAACTTCTCAACTGAAGCCATACTGGGAACGTCCTACAGTATAATGAAGCTAACAGTTTGCACGAGATTATATACAGTCATGGTTCTCCGGTTCTTCTATTGATTCGATCACAATTGTAGTTTTATTTGTAAAAAAACTCTCTTTCATCACCCTAATCCTCGCGCAAATTGTAACAGATTATAGCAGGACCAACCAGCATTCTTACTGTTTTTACAATTGCATTAATAGTTCAGTTTTTAATTACAATGCTGTAAATGTGCAACTTCGTAAAGCTTGGAGTTGCAAATAGCGGCCATCCCTATGCGTTGTACCTTCTCTCTTTACGTCCTTGTCCAGACCGCCTACGTATTCTCCTGCTACTTCGTATCATTTCGCAAGTCGAGAAACTGTTGATTAAAATATACTTTGAGCATTTGAATAATATCTTCCTGTCTGCGACTATCGATTAACAGCAACTTAGTCTTTTCCACGAAGCAGTACTCTAAGTTGCTTGCTTAATTGATGCCTAGCAATCGCGTTTTCAACATATATTTTAATTAAATTCGCTCATCGAATGTTTTAGGCCTTTATGAGCCTGTATACCAGATTTACAGAACATTTAGGGTATCCTACTCTATACAAAGACTGTTCCAAATCTGATATTAATTTATTGGTTAATGATAAAGTTGGTATAGATGTAATATTTTACTAACAAAAAACTCGCACAATGCACTAGAAATCCAGCATGACGACACCTCTACACATGGGCAGCAAGAAAAGGATCTTATTGTAACAGGAGTTTTAGACACCCGTGAAAATTTTCATTCTCTGTAGGACCAAACTTTTCCGTCTTAACGCTAGACCTCGTGACGTTAAGAGATTCAGTGTCGAGACAACTCTTTTTAGTGCTTCACGCCAATAACTTCTCGAAAATACAGCGACACGCAATTGGCGCGGAGAGCCTTTCTCCGGTTTCCGCACTGAAATTTGTAAACACCGTCACCATGTCGATAGGTACTGGACCAGCACGTATCCAGTTATGACATTTTCAAGTCTACAATATGAGCTTTACAGATATAGTCTACAATATTCTTGTCACTCGCTTCTCGTTCACAAGTCAAGATATCTCTTCCCACAGGCTTCGTAGGCCTCTAAACTCTAGTTTTGAAAAGAGACCCGGTACCAATGTACAATTACTACCATCGTAAATCCGCCGTAAATCAGTTGCTGTTAAGACACACTCAACTCATCTGAGGATGACAGAGCAAAGATGATTGATTTATTTAGGGCGTAGTCATAGTAATAAACTTATTTGGGGGATTTAATTAAAATCATACACTATTACAATTAACAATGAGACAACAAATATTGGAACTCTTGCTTGATTGAAACCAAGATTCAATCTTGATAGAGCAGGTACGGCCCATGCTCTAATAAAAAATACCATTCAAATAAAACACGACTGATTTTAAAATATTCTGTTAATCGCCAAATAATTTATTTTACATGCACCAACAATTATAGTGGATCTACTAATTTTGCGAAATAATAAAATAAGCACTGCTTCAGATTTATTTGATTTACATAAATGTTAATACGAATACAATACAGTTTTCCTCCCATGTGAAAATAAATAAAATGACGACCAAGTAACATTTAATTAATAATAATTAGAGATTAATTAATAAAGGCTGAGGTGACTGACAATATAACAAAATATTGTAAGGTTACATAAAGGTATCTGCCATCGACACACTTTATTTTCAATATGGCAACATAGAAACAAGTAAGCAACATTTGAAAAGAACTCAATTGTTTGTTTCGTTGCTATGAAATGAAAATTATATACATTGAAATAAATTATCTACTCAGAATAAAATCAAAGAACTTAAAGTGTTTAATTTCTTAAACAAGATTTATAATAAAATATTTGCCTACTTACATCTGCACATCTGCCATAATGATGAACGAATAAAATACACGTAATCAGAAAAATGTTAAATATCAAATTTATTCAGGCCGAAATTATTTGAGACTAAGGTAACCAAATGTAGACTAAAAAAAAATATATAGGGAAAATGATCCACTGGTGACTAAGCATAAAAAGTGTTTCATTTTATATTTCATTGATTTTATTTATTGTTTGTGTTTTTTATGGGAATAATATTAACTCAGCATCAAAAAGTTTCCAAAAGCATCCAAAAATGTTTATTTAAATATGTTAACAGATATTGTAAATGTTATATTATTACTACTTGAATTATCTCGCTTGAATAATGAAGCTTAGTAGCTTTGAAAACTGGATAGCGCTACTGTATCAGGAAGCATAGTTTTTTGGAATAAAAAGTGTTTTGGACGTGGAATATTTTGTTTTCATTCCTTAAAACGGATACTCCAATTTGGCTGTATTTTTCTGTTTCATATTCCTTGTTCTCATTGGATCTCCAATTGTTCAATTATTCCTGTTCGTAAAACTTTGGATTCTGTTAACATGATCTTTTTTTTCTGTATAAGTTAAGTGGATAATCTCGTTTCAAACTGTTCTTTGTTAAGCACTCGTGACGGAACTTAATCCACCTCTCAGCTGTTGAAGTTGAATAACAGTATTAGATGAAATGTAATAAAACATGTTAGCCGATAACTAATAAAATTTAATAAGAGAAAGTGAACAGTCATGTTAAATGAGAAAGTCGAAAAAGCACCAATTGTTGGCACAAGCAGTCTTCACGTTTTTGTGGCTAAGTACTTTGCTTTATGAGAATATATCAATTTCATTTATTAACTAATCAACGTTTAAATAAATTAAAATATTATATTTGTTTAATTAATAATTTATTTTCAATCAGTTTAAGGTAATAAAATAAAGAATATACGACTTCTGCGAATTGTTCAAATGTCAAAAAGTGATGGAGACATGCAATTTTGTATTCTTGATTGACAACATGGACAGAATTTTTTTAAAATTTATTGATGAATGTTATTACCAATTTCCTTTCAGAACGCTTATAAATCCTGTCTCAATAAGACCGGAAAAATAAAATTTTAATAAAATAGTTTTTTGTTGTTGTTGAGAAATACCGAATTTCTTATTTAATCACAAAGTAGACATTTTAAAAGAAGCACAAAAACGGTGGTGCTCAAGAAATAAGAAGCCAAAGGATAAGCTTAGTGAAAACACAAAGAGTCTTATGAA